>VKOC01017962.1:0-12002 GCA_009364415.1 Spea multiplicata
GCTTAATACAATACATAAATTCAAGGGATGTGACAAGACAAGAATTGACAGACTAAGACAAACCGATACATTTGGTGGAGAGAGCCCTGCTCGCAAGCTTACAATCTAGAGGTACAACAGACTTGACAACAGTGCGCAATGCCAGCAAGCAGGTGCGAAGGCCAATAAGGTTTTAGCATGCATAAAAGAGGTATCGATTCAAGGGAGGAGGATATTATGTTGCCTCTTTACAGGTCATTGGTAAGACCTCACCCTGAATATGCGGTACAATTCTGGGCACCGGTCCTTAAAAAGGACATTATGGAATTAGAAAAAGTGCAAAGGAGGGCTACGAAATTAATAAAGGGATTGGGTGATACTAGTTATGACTTAAAAAAGTTAAAATTATATATGCTAGAAAAACGGCGATACGGGGATATGATAACATTATATAAATATATGCAGGGCAATATAAAGAGCTCTTCCGTGACCTGTTCATTAACAGAAATATACAAAGAACAAGAGGTCTTGTTGCCTTCTTTTGGATCAAGAATAGGAAGGTTAGGTAGAAGGATTGAACTTGATGGACTTGGGTCTTTTTTCAACCTTATGAACTATGTAACTATGTAAACTGTTATAATAATTTCCACAAAGTACAAAATAATTTTCTATAAAATAATCCCTGTTAACATTTTCTTTTTCCTTTTTTTCTAAATATTTTATTTCTTAATAGAGTACAAAAATACATAAATAGATACATTTGAAAACAAATACCTAGGTGAAATGTACCAGTCTCGTGCTTTAACAAATATCCCCAAACATACCTAGCCCAGTATGGATTAATGGTAGAAGATTAAACATAATTATTAAGAAATAGAGGCCTTCTGGGCTATGGGGGATTCCCATGGGGTACTTCAGCAATTAAATCTAGTTGAATTGTCGATTACACCAGCGTTCTAAACTTTTTAAATATTTTGAGCAAAGTATCTTACTAATGTAGAAGCCTTCTTCCATTCTGCATTGATAATTAAATAAATAAATTCTCCCTTTTTCCCCAATCTCTTGCAATAACAAAATTTTGAATAACTAAAACTTTTTTGGGACCAAGTAAAATCTGGAAGACCTAAATGAAACAAACATTTGTGAGAATAATTTTTTATTCTGACCCCCCAGATATGATAAAATGTACCTGGATATTAAGTGCATCTCCAACAGATATCAGATGTACCTTTATTAAATTTATGAATTCAGGTTGGAACCATATACCATCTACGTAATATTTTAGAGTTCCTGAACTCCGCAGTGAGTAATTTTCCTGATCTGTTTATATGCCTGGAGTAGGGTGACCACATGTCCCGGATTGCCCGGGACAGTCCCGCAATGGGACTTTAAGTCCCGGGTCCTGGGCAGCCGCAATTTTCTTTTTACGATGAGAGAGAGGGGCGCCGAGCGGTCGCTCATGAAGTTTTCAGCAACCAATTGGCGCCCCTCAGTCTCCTCCGTGAGGCCTCTAGCTCGGTCGCGGTGCCGGCACGTCACACTGAGCGTCGGAATATGACAACAGAGCAGGGAGACAGAGGCCTCACGCTCCCACCGCAGGACTTCTGGAAGGTAAGTGAACTACAAAGGAGGGAGAATGGTAGATAGTGAGAAGGGAGGGAGAGGGAGTAGATAGTGAGAAGGGAGGAAGAGGGGGTACATAGTGAGAAGGGAGGGAGACGAGGTAGATAGTCGGAATGAGGGAGATGGGGTAGAGTGAGAAGGGAGGGAGAGATACGTTAGGAAGGGGAGGGAGAGGGGTAGATAGTGGAAGGGAGGGAGAGGTATGTTAGAAGGGAGGGAGAGGGGGTAGATAGTAAGAAGGAAGGAGAGGGGACATAATGAGAAGGGGGGGTAGAATAGTGCGAAGGAAGGAGAGGGGGTAGAAAGTAAGAAGGAAGGGAGAGGGGTAATAGTCAGAAGGGAGGGAGAGGGTTAGATAAGTGAGAAGGGAGGGAGAGGTGATAGTAGTACAAAGAGGGAGAGGTTGATCAGATAGTGAGGAAGGGAGGGAGGGGGGTAGATTAGTGAGAAGGCAGGGAGAGATAGCGAGAAGGGAGGGAGAGGTGGTAGATAGTGAGAAGGAGGGAGTAGGGGTGATAGATAATGAGAAGGGAGAGAGAGGATAGTGAGAAGGGGGAGAGGGGTAGATAGTGATAAGGGAGAGAGAGGATAGTGAGAAGGGGAGGGTAGTAGTGATAAGGGAGGGATAGGGGGTAGGTAGTGAAAAGGGGAGAGAGGGTAGATAGTGAGAAGTGGAGGGAGATGGGGTTAGATAGTAAGGGAGGGGAATGGGTATGATAGTAGAAGGGAGAAGGTGGTAGAATAGTGAGAAGGGAGGGAGAAGGGGGTAGTATATGGGAGAAAGGAGGAGAGGGTGTAGATTAATGAGAAGGGAGAGAGAGGATAGTGAAAAGGGGGAGGGGTAGATAGTGATAAGGGAGAGGGGATAGGTAGTGAAAAGGGGGAGAGAGAGTAGATAGTGAGAAGGGAGGGAGAGGTGGTAGATAGTGAGAAGGGAAGGAGAGGGGGATAGATAGTGAAGGGAGGGAGTGGGGTAGATAGTGAGAAGGGAGGGAGATGGGGTAGATAGTAAGGGACGGAGATGATGTAGATAGTAATAAGGGAGAGGTGGTAGATAGTGAGAAGGGAGGAAGAGGATAGTGAGACGGGAGGGAGAGGATAGTGAGAAAGAGGGTAGTAAGAATATTGAAATAAATAATGAGTGACCACCGGGTCCGGCATGATGTCTTCTGCCTCCTCCACTGTCCATCCGGTGTCTGCTAGGTGCGCGCGCCCCCTTGCAACTTTATTGTTCCCCGAACACTGTTCGCGGGAACACGATTCTGTGTCATCACGCTCGTGGGCAGGGCTTTCCCCGAGCGGCAAGTTTAAAACCGACCAAAGCTCAGTGCTCAGTTATTGTGCTTACCTGCTACACCCTGAGTGCGTGTTCGAGGTACGAAGAGTTGACTTTTTAGTATACATCCTGTCACCAACCAGTATTCAAATGGACCCTAAAAAAGTGTAGGCCATTCTCCAATGGCCACCACCTATGGACCGCAAAAGAGTACAAAGATTCATTGGGTTCGCTAACTATTACCGAAAGCATTTGACTTTCTGAAGACCAAGTTCATTTCCGCTTCTACACTACAAATGCCTAACCCTCTGACTCCTTTTACTCTCGAGGTTGACGCCTCAGACTCTGCTGTGGGAGCTGTCCTATCCCAAAGACAGGACACTGATGAACAATTACACCCCGTAGCCTATTTCTCACGTACCCTGTCCCCCGCTGAGAGGAATTATTGCTTCAGGGAACAAGAACTATTGGCTATAAAACTAGCCCTTGAGGAGTGGAGGCATCTACTGGAGGACGCCTTGCACCCGGTGACTGTTTACACTGTTTACACTGGCCTTGTTTTTTATTTGCTTTCAACTTCACATCACCTATCGGCCCGGTTCACGCAACACAAAAGCTGATTCCCTGTCTCACATGTTTGAAGCATCCATTAGAGATCCCACGCAACAGGAAACAGTATTATCACTCACTCACTTCATTTCTCTTACACACAACTTTTGTGACTCCGTACGCGAACACTCAGGGGATGCTAACAACTCAGAGACGTCCACTTTGCAGAGACATCAAGGATTGTACTATCACCAGGGTCGCATCTATGTACCTCCTATTACAGGTGCATCATGACTCTCCTCTTGCTGGACACGGGGGTATTCATCAAACCATAGACCTCATTCAGCGCATGTTTTGGTGGCCAGCTCTTCACAAAGACGTCTGAAAATACTCCTCATGCAACTCCTGTGATCGTGCCAAAGAGGCTCCCAAAAGTCCGGCAGGCCTTTTACAGCCTCTTCCAGTTCCCACTAAACCTTGGATAGATATTTCCATGGACTTTGTTACCGATCTCCCACAATCGGATCATTTCACCACCTTACTGGTGGTTGTTGACCGATTCACGAAAATGGCTCATTTTATTTCTTATAGTCCTTCCATCGGCCACTGAGACAGCCGCCTTGTTCATTAAGGAGATCTTCCGACTACACGGATTACCTGAAAGTATTCTCTCCGACCGGGGTTTCAATTTACCTCTCATTTTTGGAAGACATTCTGTACACACCTTCACATGAGCCGTAACCTATCCTCCGCCTACCATCCGCAAAGCAATGGACAGAAGGAGCGTACTAACCAGGCGTTTGAGCAATATCTTAGGTGTTATACCACTTATTTGCAAGACAATTGTAATCAATACCTACCACTCGCTGAATTTGCTTATAATAATCACATCCATCGCTCGATTAAGACGTCTCCTTTCTTTGAGAAAAATGTTTAGCCTTTGGGGACCAATGTTGAAGTTGGTTTTGTGGTAACTGATGGAGGTGCCAATATGGTGAAAGCGCTGCGAGATGGTCATATTGTTGGTGTGCCCTGTGCAGCCCACATCATCCATCTTGTAGTCAAGGCAGCAATGTCAGAAGGAACTACCGTATTTGCTCAATTATAAGACGACCCCCCAAAATATGAATATTAACTTAGGAAAAAAGAAAAAGCCTGAATATAAGACGACCCGAAAGGAAAAACGTTTTACTAGTAAATGTTAATTCATGTAAACTATTTTTTTTAATAAAAGCTATGATTGAGAAAAATATTTTTTTTTGTTTTTATTTCCTTGTATTTTTCAACCTGTCCCCCAGTAACGCACATCTGCCCCCAGGCTTGCCACTCCAATATGGCACTGTGGCCCATGATATGCCTTTTAACCCTCTATATGCCACTGTGCCCCATGGTATGCCTTTTGACCCCTATGTGCCACTCTGCCTCCAGAAATGCCTTATACCCCTATATCCCATTCTGGCATTTAGGGGGTTAAAATGCATATTATGGGGCAGAGTGGCATATAGGGAGGTATAAGGTATTTCAGGAGGCACAGTGCTCTATTAAATGCCCCTTAACGCCACTCTGCCTCCTGAAATGCCTTATACCTCCCTATATGCCACTCTGCCCCATAATGCATTTTAACCCCCTAAATGCCAGAGTGCCATATAGGGGTATAAGGCATTCCAGAAATGCCCATGCCCCATTTAACACACACACACACAACACACACACACACACTCACCGGTACCGGTGCTTCCAATTTCCTGCTGTATTGCCGGGGCAGCGGGTTGACGTCTCCTTCCGCTGCAGCCAGAAGGAGGTGGAGTTGGCAGCGGGGGTTTGTATGCGTCTGTCGCGGCACCGGTGTGGGGAACTCTGATCTCTGACAGTCGGGGAAGGTCTGCGCGACGGACGCAGACAACCCCCGCTGCTAGCCACACCTCCTTCCGGCTGCAGCGGATGTTGTCTACGCACATCGTGTAGACGTCAACCCGCTGCCCCGGCAATACAGCAGGAAGCACCGGTACCGGTAAGTGTGTGTGGCGGGTGTTAAATGGGGGGGAGACAGGAGGATCCAGGTCCCCTGCAGCGGTGCGGGGGATTTGGATCTTAGTCTCATAAGAGAAGACGACCCCGATTAGAAGATGAGGCTTATTTTTCAGAGCATTTGCTCTGAAAAAAACCTCCTCTTATAATCAAGCAAATACGGTACATTAAAAGTATTTATCACCTATGGTGTTAGTAGTCCATAGCGGTGTCAGGATGGTAACAGAAGCAATACTTAAATTTTGTCGGCACAACAGAAGAAAAAGTACTGCATCATTACATAGGTTACATCTGTACTTTACAGAAAGTAACTCGCAACTCGTGCAACAGCTTGAAAATAATAATATCTAACTGGCATTTAGTCATAACAGGTCCCCGTTAGTGTAAATTGCATTAAAAGACACATAACTCCAGATACTGCTTTGTGAACTATTATTTTTATTAAACAGGGCTTTGTTATTGATGCATGCCATAGTAAAATAATCTTTTAACATATTTTAGAAAGAGAATACCGGTACCTGGTTATTACATATGGTTTCTGATTAAATGTTGCCTTTGTCTTTTAGTTTGTATTCACTTATTCATTCTGTTTTATCATAAAGAACAGCATGGGGCTCGAGAGTTTGATTGTATGGTAGATTTCTTTTTTGACACCTATCTGCTTGGATTGTCTTTTAGGTCCATTTATAGATTTCATAGTGAGGTTTTCTTCCATTGTGTCTTGATTGTATCTTGACTCTTATAGTCATTATCTATTGTTTTGAAGTTCAAATGTTTCCCCTAATGCTAAGAGTCCTTGGTTATTACAGGTCACTCCATGTGGGTATTATCGGTTATTTTGATAACTTTTATTAGCTTCTAGGTTTGGCGAATGTTTACCGTGGGGGCACTCTATAATCAAACATTGTCATTATATTAACATGGTGAGGATCCTTGTTGAATGTCTGTTGGGGAACCGAGCTGTTAGGAACTCCAACCTGTTACTAAATAGTCCTAAGGCCACCTCACTCTTTAGTGCATATAACTTTTCACTCTGGAACTTGAGCACAATGTCTAAAATCCAGAGACTCTAAGGACCAGAATTACCAGTATACAGTGTGTTGCATACAATCTTGCACAGCAATAAACTATGCATTTTATTCACTAATGAATACACTTTTAATATGCGTGCCAAATGACCTACAACACATGGGTCATGTAATAAAGAGAACAAATAAAC
Source organism: Spea multiplicata (assembly GCA_009364415.1). Taxonomy (NCBI): domain Eukaryota; kingdom Metazoa; phylum Chordata; class Amphibia; order Anura; family Pelobatidae; genus Spea; species Spea multiplicata. The sequence goes on from VKOC01017962.1 coordinate 6,675, forward strand.
ACATTGCAGTTTTAACCTGCCATTATTTGTAATTACACACGTTCATTTCTAACCGTTATATGTGAGTCTATATTAGTCTACAGTTTCCATGTCGTGGTCCACTTCTGGTTTTAGTGATTCTTGCCTTGGGGGTTGTACTGATTTGGCATCTGGGCAGCTTGTACCTTGCTCTGGATGTGCTCCTTGATCCACTAGAGGTGGGAAATTGCTGGCTTCATACTGCAGACATTCCAAACCACTATCTTTAGGTTTCTCTTCTAAATGATGGGCCACCATAAAAGCTGTTTCTAGATCATTTATGATCTTTTCATCTATAACTGAAAGCTCAGTGCTACTTGTCTGAGCCTGGTTAGTGGAATCAATCTCTTCAACATCTTCATCCTCATCATCTCCCTCTTTGTCAGATGTTTTTGCATCTTTAATTCTTTTGTACAGTTCAATTCTCTCCTCTTGCAAAGCCCTGCAAAGTTTCTCCAGCCTCTCAATTTTCAGAACAAAGCATTCATATTCTTTGGCTTTCGTAGTCTTCTGCAATACGAAACACATGTTAGTAGGTGGGTAACAGAAAGGGGCAGAAATTATTGACAAATTATAGCATTAAATTATTCTGCACAGATGTATGCAGTGATTAAAGGTAAATAAAAAAAACACCAGTGGTGAATGCCAAAAATCATCAGTGGTAAAGCTACATTTAAGCATGTTGTCACAAAAAGGGCATACAATAGATGATTGTTGATGTTTTTTTTAAAAAAAAAAAATCACTATATTGTACATGTATTCTCAGCCACCCTGATCTAGAGTTAATCTTAACCTGTTCTTAAATTTATAGCTTCAAAAAAGCCTTATGTATCAGTGTCTGTGTGTTGATGTACAGGGTAGTATCCACTGATCTGTTTGAATACAAGAAACAAATGGTATTAAATATATTAATTTTGTTTGACCATCTTTGTACCTACGATGTAAGAAAAAGATGGCTCTGTTTTAAGTTTATGTGCAGTCTCTGCCCACAGAATTATCTCCTGTAACCAAATTGAGTCTAAAGGTATCATGACTTTTTAAAAGTAGTTTGTTTTACTTAAAATGTCATTTTCTTCTGTCAATGACATAATAATCCTTTCCCTTTTTTATTGAATACCTTTGCCTGAAATTTGTTGGTATCATATAACCAAAGCATTAAAATATTACTGGGTTACATAGTTGCCAACATTTAATAAAAAATTGCAGCAGAACTATCAAATACAGTATCTCACAAAAGTAAGTATACCCCTCACATTTTTGTAAATATTTTATTATATCTTTTCATGTGACAACGGTGAAGAAATGACACTCTGCTACAATGTAGAGTAGTAAGTGTACACCAGTATAACAGTGTAAATTTGCTGTCCCCTTAAATATAACCCAACACACAGCCATTAATGTCTAAACCTTGGCAACAAAGTGAGTACACTTTGGAAATGTCCAAATTGGGCCCAAAGTGTCAATATTTTGTGTAGCCACTATTCATTTTCAGCACTGCCTTAACCCTCTAGGACATGAAGTTCACCAGAGCTTCAGAGGTTGCTACTGGAGTCCTCTTCCACTCCTCCATGACGACATCATGGAGCTGGTGGATGTAAGAGACCTTGTGCTTCCCCACCTTCTGTTTGCGGATGCCCCACAGAAGCTCAATAGGGTTTAGGTCTGGAGACATGCTTGGCCAGTCCATCACCTTTACCCTCAGCTTCTTTAGCAAGGCAGTGGTCGTCTTGGAGGTGTGTTTGGGGTCATTATCATGTTGGAATACTGCCCTGCGGCCCAGTCTCTGAAGGGAGGGGATCATGCTCTGCTTCAATATGACACAGTACATGTTGGCATTTATGGTTCCCTCAATGAACTGTAGCTCCCCAGTGCCTGCAACACTCATGCAGGCCCAGACCATGACACTCCCACCACCATGCTTCACTGTAGACAAGTCACACTTGTCTTTGTACTCCTCACCTGGTTGCTGCAACACACGCTTGACGCCATTTGAACCAAATAAGTTTATCTTGGTCTCATCGGACCACAGGACATGGTTCCAGTAATCCATGTCCTTAGTCTGCTTGTCTTCAGATAACTGTTTGAAGGCTTTCTTGTGCATCATCTTTAGAAGAGGCTTCTTTCTGGGACGACAGCCATGGAGATCAATTTGTTGCAGTGTGCGGCATAGGGTCTGACCACTGACAGGCTGACCCCCCACCCCTTCAACCTCTGCAGCAATTCTGGCAGCACTCATATGTCTATTTCCCAAAGACAACATCTGGATATGACGCTGAGCATGTGCACTCAACTTCTTTGGTCGACCATGATGATGCCTGTTCTGAGTGGAACTTGTTCTGTGAAACCGCGGTATGGTCTTGCCCACCGTGTTTCAGCTCAGTTTCAGGGTCTTGGCAATCTTCTTTTAGCCTAGGCCATCTTTATGTAGAGCAACAATTCTTTTTTTTCAGATCCTCAGAGAGTTCTTTGTCATTAGATGCCATGTTGAACTTCCAGTGACCAGTATGAGAGCGTGTGAGAGCTATAACACTAAATTTAACACACCTGCTCCCCATTCTCACCTGAGACCTTGTAAAACTAATGAGTCACATGACACCGTGGAGCAGAAATGTTTAATGGCTGTGTGTTGAGTTATACTTGACAGGACAGCAAATTTACACTTTTATACAGGCTATACACTCACTACATTACATTGTAGCAGAGTGTCATTTCTTCAGTGTTGTCACATGAAAGGATATAATAAAATATTTGCCAAAATATACAGTGAGATACTGTACTTACATGAGAATTTACCACACCGACTGCCCTAAAGACCCACCCAATCTGCATAACCGACATAATCTGCATGATTAACTTCACCTGGTTATTATGTTGCAGAAAGTTCACAAGCTGACTTGCCACTGTACCCACAAGACTTGTAATTGCACCATTGCCATGAACCCATTAAGGGGCAGACCAAAGCCTATTGATTTTCCTAGGTCAGCTCTCTCTTGCTTTACATACACACTAAATATAGATACATGCCCAATACCTATATTAACAAATGACAAAATATTAACAAATATTTTTGATAAGTAAATAACTAGTTTATATAATTATGATATAATAGGTTAAATATTAAATAAATGAAATAACACCGTTATGCAGCTGCATTGTCAAGTATCATCTAAGGCATCTGACATTTTTTATATGTCATGTTATTAATGTCAGTGATGTCACAATGACATCACTTAGCTTACTTTATTGTTTTTTTTCATTATTATTTATTGTATTATTTTAATGATTTTTTTGTATTTTTTTTAATGACTAACTGTTTTTTCCCCCCTCCGTTTCTTTTTTCAGCATGTAAAGAGAGTGAGAAACATGGTTTCTCACTCTCCTCTCCGCGACCCCCCTGCACCGATCACACTGTGATCGGTGCATAGAGATCGCAGCGTCTGTGCCTCGTCGGAGGACAGGATATCCCCTGCAGGGAAGGGAATGCCCGATCGCGGGATCTGCAGTTAAAAATGTAATAGCTTTCCGACTTTCATGCCGGAAGCTGTTACAGCATATCGTACAGCAGAAAGCCGGCTATGTAATCATAGAAACATAGATATGACTCGTCAAACATGGGATACTTTGTGGTGGTGGGCTAAGCAATATATAGCCATAGTGTGACAGAATCCCCAATATTTATCCCTTAGATAGGTGTTTGTTTTTTTTACGATATTCGCTTGGCTGAGCTTTTGCTTTGTTTTGAACACTCAGGCCACTCACTTAACCTGGCTCAGCCTATTCTTCAATGTAGCCCCACTATAACTGCTGAGTCACTAAAATATTCCTGAATTCTACTACGTTTTAGTGGCCTTTGTTTTTGTTGCGCCCCAAGCAAGAATATTCTCTTGCACCCCAAGCAAGAATATTCTCTTACACCCCAAGCAAGAATATTCTCTTGCACTCCCTCCATTTACATAGATGTGATATTTTTAAAGCCCAGCTGGATGGAGCAGTAAGGAAGCTGTACAGGGCAGGGTACAGAGGGTTTTTTTATGCAGGTACACAGGGTGCATTATACTCCGGCAAAGGAAGTGATAAAGGTATGGAATTCACTTCCAAGGGAGGTGGTGTTATCCAAAACATTAGATACCTTCAAAAGGGGCCTCGATACTGTCTTAGAAAGTGATGACATACGGGGATATAAATAGAATAACATTAATATTGTAGAGCTTCTTGATCCAAGGAGAAATCTGATTTTCCCCTGATGGCAGAATTCGAAGTAGCTTAATAAGGGTTTTTTTGCCTTCTTTTGGATCAAGAATAGGAAGGTTAGGTAGAAGGGTTGAACTTGATGGACTTAGGTCTTTTTTCAACCTTATGAACTATGTAACTGCTCTGCCCTCTAGTGTGTACAGCTTATTTGCTGCTACTTTGCTCTTCTCTCTGCACTCCCTGGCTTATAGAATTTTAACACTATATGCCAACACACACACTTACACTGTACACGGTCTAACACCATAAACTGACACACTGTTCGTGGACACTCAACCCACTCCAATACTTAACCCCACACACTCACTCTGACACCATACACTACACACCACAGTGTAAACTAACACCTGACACACATACTTATTGTAACCCTGTACACTGACCCCCACAGTCACACACACTCATTTTAACCAAGTGTAGCCACAGACATGGTTCATGGCAGACATTTTCACAGTTGCTGGACACTAAAACAGACGAACGCTCAGCACTCCAAATGTTATTAAGGGTCTTGGTGGAGTCTGGCTTGTGCACCTGTGAATCTTAGGTGCTACTATAGTTGCTGGACACTAACATTTTTTAGATAAAACAAAAGAAAAATAGGGCCCCTGGGTTAAAGGTCTGTGTGTCATTTATTCTATTCCCTTTAGCATCAAAGTACCAATGGTAACGGATAGACAGTCGCAAGGCAGAATTCGAATTGGCTTAATTAGGGTTTTTATGCCTTCTTTTGGATCAAGAACTTAGGTCATTTTTCATCCTTATGAACTATGTAACTATGTAATACACACATACACTGCCCTAAAACACTCCTGCCCATAACACCCATATGCAATGCCCTTAAAAACAACTGGGCAGTGGCGAAACTACCGGGGTCGCAGGGGTCATGACTGCGACCGGGCCCTGGAGTTCTGCCAGTCAGGGGGGCCCAAGGGGTGCCGAGCAGTTGCTGAAAACGACCGATCGGCACCTCTTGGGCCCCCCTGACTGACAGAACTCCAGGACTCCTCTGCTCCCCGCTGCTGCCTCAGCGCTCCCCAGACTGCAGTGTTGGGAGCGTGA
>VKOC01017964.1:0-91202 GCA_009364415.1 Spea multiplicata
GGATGATACATATGACTGGTCAGTAAACTTACAAGGATATTCACTTTTTAGAAGGGACAGAGCAAATAGAAAAGGGGGAGGGATTTGTTTATATGCAAACCCTAAACTTAAGCCCAGTATTAAGGAAGATGTGCATGATGACAGTAGTAATGTGGAGACGCTGTGGGTAGAGATTAACCTAGATAGTAAAAAAAGTCACACACTACTTGTGGGTGTATGCTACAAGCCACCCAACATTAGCAATGAGGGGGAAGATCAGCTGCTATTTCAAATTGAAAAGGCTGCATATAGAAATGAAGTTTTGATCATGGGAGATTTTAATTACCCAGATATAGATTGGAATAGTGGAACTTGTTCCACTAAGGGCAGCAAGTTTCTGAACCTGCTTAATGACCAATTTATGTCCCAATTAGTAGAGACCCCAACCAGAATGGATGCCTGTCTAGATCTGGTAATAACTAACAATGAGGAACTTATCTCAAACATTATAGTAAGAGAACACTTGGGGAATAGTGACCATAACATGGTTTCATTTGAGATTAATTCCAAAAAGCAAATGGGTAACTGCTCTACCAAAACTCTTAATTTCAGAAGGGCAAACTTTGACAGGCTAAGGTCCACCATGGAATGTATAGACTGGGATGGATTGTTCTCTGGGTTAAACACAGAGGAGAAATGGAATACCTTTAAGCACATATTGCAAAGTTATACATCCCAATATATACCTATGGGAAACAAATACAAAAGAAACAAATCAAAACCAATGTGGCTTACCTGGAAAGTAAAACAGGAAATAAGGAATAAACAATTGGCATTTAAGCATTATAAAAGCGAGGGGTCGGTAGTATCATTTATGGCATACAAAGATGCCAACAAAGCCTGCAAAAAGGAGATTAAAATGGCTAAACTAGAAAATGAGAAACTTATTGCCAAGGAAAGTAAAACCAATCCCAAGAAATTTTTCAAGTATGTGAATGGGAAAAAGTTAAAGGTAGAGAATGTCGGTACGTTATTATCTGAAACTGGAAATTTGGTTAGTGAGGACAGAGAGAAAGCCGACATTTTAAATGCTTTTTTTTCTTCTGTTTATACCAAGGAAGAACCGATGACGGAGCCCCTGCTGGCTAATTTTAAGAAACCGTTGCAACAAACATGGGATTGGCTGACACAAGAAAAAGTGCTCAAGCAATTAAATACTGTTAAGGTAGACAAGGCCCCTGGACCGGATGGTATACACCCAAGGGTACTGAAGGAACTAAGCCTAATTCTGGCCCAGCCACTATTGCTAATCTTTAGGGATTCTTTCAGCTCGGGCGTAGTTCCATTAGATTGGCGCAAGGCAGATGTTGTGCCCATATTTAAAAAGGGATCAAAATCTCAACCGGGCAATTACAGGCCAGTAAGCTTAACATCGGTAGCGGGGAAATTATTTGAAGGGTTGCTAAAGGTATACATTCAAGATCATATCTTGATCCATAATCCAATTAGTAGAAGTCAACATGGATTTGTGAAAGACCGGTCTTGTCAAACCAACCTATTAACATTCTATGAAGAAGTTAGTAAAAATATAGACCTGGGGTTGGCTGTAGATGTGATTTATCTGGACTTTGCTAAGGCGTTTGATACGGTTCCGCATAAAAGGCTACTCTATAAATTAACAGAAATAGGCTTAGGGGCAAATGTCTGTATGTGGATCAGAAATTGGCTAAAAGATAGAATGCAGAGGGTTGTTGTGAATGGATGTTTCTCAGCCTATACGCAGGTATTAAGTGGCGTGCCTCAGGGGTCTGTCCTCGGTCCTCTTCTTTTTAATTTATTTATAAATGATCTCCCAAGCTGCATTAAGAGCCATGTCACAGTTTTTGCTGATGACACAAAATTAGGCCGGGTAATTCAGACTAATCTTGATGTTTCTTCATTGCAGGAAGATCTAGACAGAGTTGGGGACTGGGCGTGCAAGTGGCAGATGAGGTTCAATATAGAGAAATGCAATGTTATGCATTATGGTAAAAATAATAAAAATGCAACCTATTCTTTAAATGGAATATCCTTGGGCGAAACTACCAATGAGAAGGATTTAGGAATAACGGTTGACAACAGACTTGACAACTGTGCGCAATGCCAGCAAGCAGCTGCGAGGGCCAATAAGGTTTTAGCATGCATAAAAAGAGGTATTGATTCAAGGGAGGAGGATATCATCTTGCCTCTGTACAGGTCATTGGTAAGACCTCACCTTGAATATGCGGTACAATTCTGGGCACCGGTCCTTAAAAAGGACATTATGGAAATAGAAAAAGTGCAAAGGAGGGCTACGAAATTAATAAGGGGTTTGGGAGATACTAGTTATGAAGAGAGGCTAAAAAAGTTAAAATTATATACACTGGAGAAACGGCGTCTCAGAGGGGATATGATAACATTATATAAATACATGCAGGGCCAATATAAAGAGCTCTTCAGTGACCTGTTCATTAACAGAAATATACAAAGAACAAGAGGTCACCCTCTGAGACTGGAAGAGCGCAGATTTCATAGACGACAAAGGAAGGGATTCTTCACAGTGAGGACAATTAAGGTATGGAATTCACTTCCAAGGGAGGTAGTATTATCCAATACATTAGATACCTTCAAAAGGGGCCTCGATATTTTCTTAGAAAGGCACGATATACAGGGATACAAATAGAATAATATTAATATTTTAGAGCTTCTTGATCCAAGGAGAAATCTGATTGCCTCTTGGGGTCAGGAAGGAATTTTTTCCCCTGATGGCAGAATTCGAGGTAGCTTAATTGGGGGTTTTTTGCCTTCTTTTGGATCAAGAATAGAAAGGTTAGGTAGAAGGGTTGAACTTGATGGACTTAGGTCTTTTTTCAACCTTATGAACTATGTAACTATGTAACTATATAACATTCAGACCAACTTTAAAACTATTCTATCTACCATCTACTTTTGAAAAACAAAATATATAAACCCCTGGCCGCGTGGCAAATTTGACCAAATGGAGAACAATACAGACATGGCGGCGGTTATCTATGGTTTTGTGTACAATGTATTCCCACAGCCATTACTTTGAATTGTAAATTATGCTCAATTCTAAAAATGTGCATCCATTACACAGTATATAATTCTCTGAGGCATGTGCACATGGCTTTAGAACAGAGAGATGTGACACCAGTTATATTGTTTCCATATCATTTGAATGCCCTGTGATTTACTGGAACTGGCCGTTAGAAGTTACTTCTATTATACTACAGGCTGTATCCGAGCTCACGCAGAATCACACAGCGTGGCTTCAGTACACAACAATAATGCAGATGAAGACATATACCCACTAAGACAACCCTCTTTTCAGCCAGACTCATTCAAAACTGCCCACACTTAATCCTGAGATTCTGCAATATTTAATGAAGTCATTTGGTCACATTCAACATGAAACTGCATTCATTTTGGGGAATAAAAACTCAAATGTAAAAAAGACCAAACACTGTAATCGCCCAATTGTATCCAGTTTGCACGGAGAAGAGCCCATGCCAGAAAGTGCCCAGCTGTTCCTGGGAAAGCAGACAGAGGATAGGTTTCAGATGGAAAAGGAGCTTAATGACTCTGCCAGAGGACACCTAAGAAAAGAGCTATGCTGTAAATAAAGCCCAGCAGTAGCCCTACTGCTAATCTTGCAATGTATTATACTGTTTATTTTCACCCTGTGCTTGCATAGCTATGCAGTTTCCTGGGACACAGGAGGCCGTGGATGGATGATAGCTGGATTGACCCTTATCCCAGCTGCAGAACAAATAACAATGCTTATATAACTATTGGATAATCAAATCCTTTCTTCTTTGAGCTAGCAGAAGATATATCACAATATATTTGTTAAGTATGTATGTGTATTGTGAATTCTTTAAAGAAAAGGAAACATGGTGATACGTTTTGGAATAAATCAACACAACGTGGTTTATTTATAAACAGGAATACTGTCAACAATGTTGGACGGCCAACAGGGACATTGCATTTGTTGCCATGGTGATTAAAAAACTTTTACCACTTTGCACCATAATTTTCATACCTAGTACCTAGACAATAAGAGGCTTTCCATCTGTATTAGACTTTTATTTATACTCAAAACAGGATAAGAATAATGAAATGTTAGATTAATATTTGACCCTACCCGTGCTGATTGTGTGTCTTTGATTTCTATACAGTGGTCAACATTTATGATGTCCTTCTGAGCATGGTCATGTGTCTTCTTTGCTCCATGGTAGCACAAAGGCAGAATCCTTAATTAACGCTCTTCACTATCCCAAGAGAGCATCCAAAATATCCTGCAGCTCTTAGTATAGAGAGCTCATCATACCATATTTATTCTGGCCACAAATGTTATGCTAACCCCACTGACTACTTGAATGAAATCAGACAATGTGCCAAAAAAAAGTCTATTTTGTGGCAATTAGATGAGTTTACAACTATAAACTGAACCTTTCTCTCAGCGTCGGGCTGCTGATTGAGCCATGGAGAATCCATTTAAATCAAAAGAGCATATTTCATACCGTCCCCTCTCTCTCTAATTTCACTCTGCATTTCAGTGAACCTGCGGTGACATTTAATCACAATATGAATTGAATGTCAAGATTGATTTAGTGATTGGTATTTTCCATGCAACTACGGTTTACGGTATTACGGTTTAATATTTTTTTTAAAAAAAGCAAAGTATATTCAAAATATATGTGAAGCTAAATTACATAACGTGTATAGTCATAATACATTTTAATGTGTTTTGTTGAAATCTCAAAATGTAATGACAAAATATGGCTGCAAAGAACAGATGTCTTGCCTCACTAGCAGATGTTGTAAGAACTTCTTGTGGTAACAATACTTGTAAAGTGATATTTAAACCTGGAGGCAAGTTACCGGTATATCAATGTTTCTCAACTTCAACACAGTAACGCTGGAAAGGTCATGTGAACTGGACAGCGGTGGCTTCTAAAAGGTGGTGGTACCTATTCCTGCATCTAATGAAGGCTCTAAAAGCAAAAATCTGGTTTTAAAAAGCATCACCCCATTTCATTTTTCTGGCTTGTATCTAAATAGCTTTTTCTGAATTTTGTTGCCATGTATTCATTTATGTTATTTTTTTCTTTGTTTCTATACATGGAGACTTAGGCCATACAGACCTTTATGTTGTTATTACATGCTCCTACTTGCACGGATATCACTTCCTGACTGCCATACTGTAGCCTCATGGTAAATGAATAAAATAAAGAAAAACGTGTAAAGAAAAAAAAGTAACGTGTGTGCTGTAAAGACTCCATATACAGTTTTATGACAAACCACACTTTTTTGCTTGTAATAATTGTGCAGGGTATGTGGCCCTGATTATTTGTTAGCGTGGTAGTTAACACATTTCCATGTGGCTGCAGCTCTACAGAATCCAGACTCTGGAGTCAGGCCCTTTGAAAACGGTAATCGAAAATTATATAAAACCCAGTTTATGGTTATTTTTTAGGCACAATGGAGCTGCAAAAGAAAACCCTCAAAACAATTCCAATGGTCAAATAAATCAAATTAACTCTTAGAATGCTGGAGTGAGGAGCACACTAACTGCCCATTTATTTGGATGTGTTCCTCGCTGTCCACCTGCCACGCACGCACACACAGTGGAAAGCGGAGCCCAGTATATTGTCACAGCTGTGTGAATGGGAAATGTGATGCAGAACTTTTTATCTGGATCAAGCCATTCTCTCAGTCACATCTCACTCTACCAATTTCACAGAGGAATGCACAGGCGGGCACCGCCACAGAATATAACAAAAGAACCTTCATATCTTTTCTGCTATCATTTATCAAACCAGCAGAGAGAGAAATCCCAGTCGGTCTCAAGCACAGGAAGAGGCCTCTCTTTCTCCTTAACAGTCTGCAGCCGTTCAGCTCGGAGCGTCTCGTAGCAAAGGGGTTGCGGGGAGATATTCCAGATCATTTTTTGGAGGTTGACCATAAACCAAGTCTTGAAAAATCTTCATATATCTTAGTTCTATTTCATTTCTTGAAGCGAGCGCTGAGTCCTAATTACGCTAATTATGTAATTTTATGAGATTTCGGTATACTTTACAAAGAGGTAAAAAAAAACCTATTGTATTTGTTGTAAAGTACAATTCTCATAATGCTCAGCCAGCCTACAGCATGCCAAATGATCATCAGACTGTTAGCCCGTATCAGCCAGAGCCCTATATCACCTATCTCTGTAATGGTTACTAAAATAATGGTTTCTCATTTATAAAACCCATAATTTTAGTAAATCCATTATTCTAACCACTCAGCTCCATGTATCAGGTACAGAGCATTTCACTAAATAGGGAGCACATTCTCCGTGTTATATTATCTTTATTTAATTAATAATATAAAAGTTAATATTTTGGCTGCACTCACAACTATTCATTCAAATTCCCTCACTACAAACACATGCATGAATATATCCGATGACATTTACTTAAGCTGGAGGTCCTTGTCAACACTGTTCTGCCTAAGACGGCTTTGCAGTTTTTACGACCACACATTCCATGTAAATAGGGACCTCGGGGAAAGCCATACTATATGACTTTTGTATACGAGGCCACCATGCTTCCCTTGATATGCTGGAGTTCTTCCACTAGTGCTTAGGGAACTCAAGGCTGCCAAGACCACCAGTAGATGAATTTGCCATTTGGTATTGTTTAGTATAGGAACAAGGTAGTACTTATGGACTATTATTTCCAAAATATCTTAAATAGACATGCTAAATACCCATGCACCTCAAAGGCACATGAAAGGAAGGTTATTTTTCTGTAAGCTGGTATTATGCTTGTTGCAAAGGAATTGGGTCTATACTGCGGTGTATCTGTATTGAGTGAAAGGACTGTACAGTAGGTAATAAAATCCATTTGATAAATACGTTCATAACCCTTGGCTGACACATAAAAGCAAGGTTTCCTTGGCTCAGCATTGTGAGATTTTTATAACTTTATACAAGATAGATGAATAAGGTTCAAGATGGTCTAATTATATAAAATGCTTCTGTGATGCTTTAATCTCCAAATGTATTAAAATCTATTTCAGACATTTAACTCCAATCAAAACAAAATGATACAGATATATCGGTGTTGTTTGCTCTTCCGTAATCACCTGTTGGGAAGTCTCTCACTGATTACCAATCTCTTCTGCAGTTAACCTTTTGATTGTTAGCGACATATACAGTGCAACATGGAACTTTCAGAACTTAGTATTTTTTTTCAAACATTTTTTTTAGAAAAGCAGCTTGTACGTTTTAAGTAACAAGACGCTACTTCCCTTGGTTGGCCATGTCTACCTGATAAAGAAATCATAAAGGAAATTCAATTGGCAACAACAAAGTCTCACTTATGATTGAAAATGAGGGTTTATCACTACAGGGGCTGTGAGTCTGTCTGTTGCAGATCAGTTCTTGAGTTCTGGAGGTGGGTAACAATCATGTAGATTTTAGTCTTTTGACTAATCACACATAATAGTAAACTTCTCTATGGACATTTTAGAATACTAACATAATATGGTTGGTTTTTTTTATGATTATAATTTTTGGTATTTTGGTATAAAATCCTTCTTGGTCACATCCTTAGCTTTTACTTTGTAAAAGTCAAAGAAGTAGAGTATCCAAGATTGCTTGGCCAATTGGTTTTATTGTACCGAATCTCAAAAGTCCAGTTCCTTGCTAAATGGTGTATCACCTTTTACGGTGTGAATGTTACCGTGATAAAGCTAACTCAAACCGGTGTAATGTGTTAAGGTTTTAGGTGGGGAGAATGATTTGACAGTCACAGAACCATTTCACATTAAACACACACACAGGTATTTCTTTTTCCGAGTGACTTTTATTACCAGAAGGCCACATTAAACCATGGTCCATCAATCCCCATAGAAACTGCCTCTTGCAAAGTTCTTTTTTGAGTTGTATACCCAGTGTACTGTGACGTACTCATTTCAATCATAAGGCATTCATCTTTCACCTCCTGATACAGGACAGAAAGCTGCTCAGGACAAAGCTTGTGTTGACAAAAGTCTTGAAATGCAACAATGCCAAAAAAAAGCCTATGCCAACAGGATATCTATATAAGTTCAGTCGCCATGCACATATAAAAAGCACACGTGAAAGACCAGCAGCAAATATATATATAGTATACTAAAGCAAATAAGACAATGTTGCTATATTAGTATAATGCAAAATTTCCCAAGTATGTGTTCAAATCAGTCCATAATTTAAGAAAATGATGTTAATTGAAAATGTTGATGTTTTTCCGCAGGACTGGGAAAGCAATTGGCAGTAATTTCGTGAATTTCTTACAATTTACATTTGAAAACCGCTACCCAACAGACTAATGGAAACAGAAAGATGGTTTAGATTATCTCATTTATGGAAATTAGGGAAATTTGATTAGAAAGGTTATTTTATGTAATTTCATAAATATGAAACTTGTGCTTGAACTCTAATTTCCTTTTAAACTTAAACTCTTGTGTTTCTTGCGACAATTGAAAATCACTAATTACAGGTCTGACAATAGAAGAAAGATAATTTTACAGCTAACTCCTCATTAATGCATAATGACCAACATATATTAAATTGCCAAGGAGTGCAAACAAATGACACTAAACTGGGTTCAATGAAACAATCTACCGAAAAAATATATTATTTTTGACTATTTTGGAGCAGTTATTCCACTTACAATTCAAACTAGAGCTGAAGCAAAGGGACACTTGTAACTAGGACAATCCATCACCCCGGGAGGTCTATGACATTTAACCATGAACTCATACAGCAGTCCTTTTTCAATGCAAGCAGTTGATAAGCTGAATCGTTGGAAGTGTGAGAATATTGGACTCATCGAACAGTCTCACAATCTTGTTTACTCTGATAGAACATACACTACCATTCAGAAGTCTGGGGTCACAAAGCTTTTCTTATGATTAATTAGCCTTTTAAACTTGGATTAGTGAGCACAACGTGCCATTGGAGCGCATGAGTGATGGGAGTGATAAAGGGTCTCTGTACACCTATGAAGGTATTTCATTAAAAGTTAGCTGTTTCCAGCTACAATAGTCATTTACAACATTAACAGCGTCTGCCCTGTATTTCCTATCCATTTGATGTTATTTTTATGGACAAAATTAGATGACCCCAAACTTTTGAACAGTATTGTATAGATTCAACATTAATTACATCCTTTTGATTAATACAAATCAAAAAGAAGCCAGGCATGAACAACAACTGACGTTGGATTCAAACAATGACTGAATGAATGATATGAGGATGACGAGTTACGCATTTTTTCAATTGGGTTCTATTACAAACTTACCTCATGTTAAGTATCGAAAAAAGCTAAATTGTTACAATTGTACCACAAACCATAATGAAACCACAATTAATTACAATGTGGTTCTTTTTTGGTTGGCTGGTGGGATACTATTTTCTAGCTCGTTTGTAACTGTATTGTCAGAGATTGCATTGGCAACAGAAAAGAAAAACATGTGTCCTCAAAGCTAGAGACAAATTGTAATTATAAAGTTCCCAATACACACAGCACACGTGCAAAATATGTCATCCCCGCAAAAATTCACAGTGAAAATTAACCATGATGATAAAGAGACGAAAACAAGGCAGAAGAATAAATGGTGTTATCATCTACTGACTTAATAAGGGAATATGGCACATTCTGTAGGCTGCAGAAATGTTAACGTAGGTCATTTTGGGAAGTTAAAGGGTGAAAGAAGTGTGTCAATTGCTACTAGCTAGAAAGTCTCCAACATACCCGAGGCACTACCTTGTTAAGAGCGTGCCCATCATTGCCTGGGAAGCCAAACAAGCAGGCTCAGCATCAATTCAAATCACAAATAATCAGTGTCACACTACATACCCCTCTATGTAAGAGAAAATAATAAAGGATAGAAAAAAAAAAGAAATGAAAGAATTGGAAGAACTCAACAGTAGTGGTTGTCAACAGAAAATGTACTCTTAGTTCTGTTTTGTCTGCCTTCAACAAAACATGTCCACAAGTCCAGAAAGGCTCCTTTAATAGGATATCAATAAAGATTAATTTTTAGAACAATCCGTGAGACAGGTTGAATACGTTCGGCAGTTGTCAAGGACAAAGAGAACAGTGAAAATCGATACAGCCAAAATTAAACTTAATCTAGATGACACTAATTAACAAGAAAAAGTATTTTTATGTGTAAAAATCTATTTCAGGTAAATTGCAGACTCGCTCATGTCTAGAAGACATGTATCTGGCATAAACAAAAAACAACAATTATGGAAATAGCTTCTGAGGGATTTCAGTTGTGGTGAGGATTTACAGATGAGTGGTAGGGATGTATTTTTTAGGGGTGCTGCCACAGTCCTAACCTAGAACAGCGCCCTCACACACCTATTTGTTCTTCCTGATGCTGCATGTCCTCTTTGTACAGAGCTCCTGGGCATGGTTTAGCCCCAAAATGTGAATGGGCTATGGTAATACGGCATTCATGCCAGTCTCTGATATCCCAAACTTGATCATTGGGCTGGGGCTTCCTAAGGAGCCCTAGTGGGTGTAGGTCAGACTACACCACTGATTCATGACACACGTAGAACACTGTATTTAGTAGACATTAAAGGTTTACTTAAAATATTGGGCTCATTGCAAGAAGGTGAAAACTTAGGTACATAACTCCCAGCCTGTCGAGTGGGAAAAGCGTTGCCAAGCTAAAGAGTAATTATTGGTTGAAACTTCAGAATCATCTCTCTCCTCACATTTAGAATTTATTTACTACAACCAGTCATTCAGCATGGCTGCCTTAATTGCCAAGGAACTGCTCTTTCAAAATTTTACATGGCTTTATCATGTGTGGCGTTACACTGTTCTTCAGAATATAAGATAAAACTAAAATAAATGTATTGGTCGGGACAAACATCTTGCAACTTAACCCCTTAATGACAAAAGCCCGTACATGTACGGGCTCAAAATGCATTGTTTTCAATGGGTTTAGGGACCGCCCATTGTCCTTAAGGGGTTAAGGACACTACCAATGATGTAGCACGGATGTTATTATATCTATTAACCAGAAATAAAACACTTTAGTTATAACATGATTTGCTAGGTGTTATGTAAACATGGATCTATGCAATATCAATTATCTCCCAGTTTGTGTGTCACTTTGGAAGGCATGTTATATCAATATCTGTGGCGAAAAAAATATTCGTTTTCAGATAATCAAGATTCCCAATATTGTAATTTTACCTCAAGCTCTATATTTTCATGCAAATGTAATATAAATTATAGATATTTTTTCTCCAATTGCCTTCTATTAATATGGACAACTTAAGAGACAAAAACAGGAGCAAAAGAATCTGCCAATAAACACTAGTCACACAATTCTCAAACTCTATCCTCACCCTCACCAACAGCACATATTTATAGGACCTTTTCTCAAGAGACCTCTGGGCTCATGCGACCACCTGCTGCTGGTGGATCTTGGCCTTTCAAAGCCAATCCAAAATGATGTCCAGATCCAAACATCTTACTAAGAAGTTCACCTTACAACAGTGGAGTATGTATCCCATAGGCGGTTGTGACTGCAGACACAGTCTTCTACTGCCTGTTCAGGTCTGAATTTAGCACTAGTTGATAGGAATTATTAACATTCAAATGCACTTGGCAAGAACGGTATTTTACAAGTGGCAATTAGCTGAGAAATAAAGAGGTTGAGAAATGTTAGTATATAAGATTATCTCCAGGAACAATCAATTATAACATACCTCTTTATTAATAGCTTCCACCCTTTTTTCTATCTGATGTCACCCAGGAAATCTGTCAATCGTACATTTTAGCCAAAACATATCCTGACAGCTGTCAAAGAGACCTATTAGCATGAATTAAAGCTTACAGTGTGAGAATTTGTGTGAGAAAATCCACATGTGAGTAAATCTGCACATAACAGCTCTCAGGAATGCCAAAAATAATTAATTAATTTTACAAGCAGAAGGTGATATATTCCCTAAAGTCAGACTCATGAGTCCTATGATACCACCTGTCAAAACGCATTTATTTGCAGCAAACTACACTCGCTGATCATCATATTTACTGTATGTGAGCAGCCTCAGACCCCTTGGAATGTTTATTAGAGAAAGCGTTTAAAAATACATATTAAACGGAATAATTATTTTTCATTGTTTTATATAGTGCCACCATATGTTGTAGCACTGTACAATGGTTAGACAGGACATTACAAGTAGTATATAAAAAACAATTTGACTTACACAAGCAACGGCAGGTAATCCAATCACTACCTGTTTGCTTTGACCGTTCTTTATTGGAATTAAACAAGCACTCGTGTTCACAATAACTTAATATTAACTAATAGCTGCGAATGGGCAGAACATGGACAAGGAACAAGTCTGGCCACACACCACGTCCCCCTCTATCCTCCAGAGATGCAGAGTTGCTCCTAGATACTCCAGATCAAACATGGAGAGTTCCCAGGTATGCTTATAATCTTTACCTGTCAAAATATTTCACTCTTGATGCCGATATGCTATGTGACACAAACCCTTATACAATAATCTCAAATCTTGAAATGTCCCTGGTATGTTAACTCTGTTGGTCTGTCTAGCATATCTGGGAACTCTCAGGGTTTGGCCCACAGTCTCAGGGTCTTTGGTTCAATATCAGCTTCTCAAGGTAAAGGGGCAGGATAGACACAATCATAGACTTCCAATTGGTGCTTTTGCTACCAGTATGTTACGGTTGATAACTGCTTGATTTGTATAATGACAAGTCAAGGTTTCTGTGAGGACATGAACTAGAGTAATTTGGCAAGTCACTACATAGAATCAGGATGGTCCATTAAAGGAGTTTATTAAAAGAGTCTCAATGTTACAGCATTAGGAAAGTCCCCATGTATGCTACCTACATAAAAAACACACTCACTCTACAAAGAAATTCCCCTAAACAATTACAGATACATAAAAAACAGTGCTGTTGGATACCACCCATTTATACAGGCCTATAAGTGATACATTACATAATCAAACAACCAGTAATGATGGTAGCCCATACCTGTTATCTTTTCTTTATATTATGCAATACATGCTTACATATCACATAGAAAAACAGATATGTCCTTGGTCTCTTTTATGTTGACTTATAAAACTATATAGTTAATGAAGGGTACTGTTGATTGGCAAGATCATTAAATAGTTGGAAAATCATGTAAATACTCCACCATAGAGTAGAGACATGAATTTGAGAAAAACTGTAATGTTGGTCTATGAGTTGGTCTGTGATTTCTTCAAATGATACTGTGAGAAATGGTTTTCAGTAAGAATATCTTATAAAATTGGCATTCTTATTGGCTTTAGTCTAAATAAGTGTCTAAATTATATGCCTGGTGGCACAAGTAGGATTCTGTTTTCCCACTTACAAGATATGGATTTATCAAGTAAAAATGATCCAACAGGAGGTTGAAACAGGAGGAAGCATGCTGCTGAACACACACTATAAAATTCACATTTAAACAGAACCCTGGACTGATTCCACAGAATTTCTAAAGACGTTCACATTCATTATAGTCCATCCTTGTACTGGTGACCTAAATACCTTAAGATTATGTGCTGGAACCTGTACATTTCATGATTTGTATGAAACTCAGTTATTGTGCGGACTAAACAAGGCTAAAAGAAAAAAAATATGTATTAACCTATTTTATGGTCTATGAGGGATACCAAGCACTGTATAGGAAATACATTTTTTGAACTATATTTAGGTTAAGACACACACACAGACAGCAGTCTATAATAAATAATAGCCATACCTGCGGGGAATACGTAGTACTGGTGAACACTAAGCAAACAAATGCAACTTAATCTTAAGGGTTATGTAGGGCCTTGAGCCAAAATTGCTGTTTTCCTTTGATTAATGTATGTTTTTTTTATCAATTATATATAGTATATATATATATATATATATATATATGTGTGTGTGTGTGTGTGTAATTGTGTGGAGTAAGGACTTTTTCCTTAGGCTGCACTGCATCTATTTTGGGAATACAGAACTCTGGCTTCATTACAGAATGCTGCAGTCAGGCAAAGCAATACAGTATTATTTAGGCACTCTGGTAGCAGAGCTCTGTATATTGGAATTACGTAGATTGTGATGAGTGAGTTGTTTTTTTTTTAAACCTGGTAATTCTGGCACTTTATGGAATTCAAGCTGCTTTAGGTACAACTCTCATCATGCCCAGATGGAATACATATTTCCTAGGCATCCCTCTTTAGGAGGGAGAGTCCCACTTGGAGACCCAATTTCCTGTTTCCTCATCCGATGTCCTCCTTCTTTAGGGACAGCCATAAATTTTTGGAGGAGAAATTTTTGGACGCTCAGAATGTTGGCAGACATGAGTGTATCACAGTGTTCTACAGACATTAGGTCTGTATAGAAACTGCAGACAAATGTTTTTAAATTAAAATCTGTGTAGATGGGGTACATAATGCATCCTGTTAATACCTTACTTAGTTACAAAAACACCTGTCAAAGTATGCCCCAACATTTCAGGTTTTCAAACTGGCATACGTATGTTGGAATGTGTGGCTAGAGACAGGGGCATGGCCACTCACCTTACCCAAATAGCCGCTTTAGGGCTGTGGGCTGCACAGCCTAACAGGGCGGCCACATTGGAGCAGCAATGACTTTCATTGATTTTACAGTTCCTTGGGCCAGTCAGGGGAGATCTGAGGACCTCAAACGCCTGGGATCCCCTCTGCCCACAAAAATCATGACTGTTTCACAAAAACCAAGACACTTGGTCTTATAAAAAGCCGGAGTTCTTATCCTGTGGGGTATGCCTCCCCTGGAGAGGTTTGGACCGACTCCATGGAAGGTGTTTGTAGCTTCTCAACTATAAATGTATGCAAACTCATCTTCCCTAAGCCTAAATTTTGGGCTGTTAGAACATGGGATGCGTAGGTCATAAGATTTTTCACAAGATAGATGTAACACTAAAAAAGGTTAAGAACCACTTCTTTAAAATATGCCTATCACTACTTTATAACAACCTTATTTTATGCTACTATGATGCAAACTATCCTAATTATTTTAACTGCCAATGAAGCCACAACTGAGAAAAGTATCCATAAGTATCCATAACACATGAAAATAGGTAATGGCATATCATAACATATAATGTTCTTAAACCAGGGCTGTGTTCTGTATTCAGAATGCCCCGTTGTTGGGGTTATCGAGTGCAGGCAGCAGATGAAACTTTCAGGTAAAAAAAGTGTCTTGGTTTCTTTGAAACAGAAGGAAAGTCTTAATGTCCATTTGATCTGAAAGCAATATTCCCTACTCCCTTTTACAATGCCCATAAATAAAAATGCACTAAACAGAAACTGGATTTGTTTTATAACTAAGTATATCAACAGTAGGTCAGATGTGCCAAGAGTATCATTAGCTTTGAATGCCAACAATAGAACAGTGAATGAGATGTTGCTCAGTTTAGTCTCTGGGCCGCCTGGAGCAAATCGTTTTCACTGGCAGGGCATTCACTGGCTGACAGCCATTCATATATTTACTAAGTCGTCTATATTCTTAATAGCTGGAAATTTGAAAACATCATTTAGCCGCGGAGATGAACGTATTTATCCATTGCTAGAGCATTTTCAGAACTGTATTTATCCAGTGTATTGAAACATCTTGTCACTGGTGGTAACACATCACCTAAAAATGTGATTGTTAATGTGCAGTACAAGAAAGAATATAGGTACGTGGAAGATTTCATTATTTAATTATATAGAAGCTCAAATGAATAGATGTTTACTGTAATGTATACAAACATATTTTTGGAAGACTGTTGAATAGCATCAGACAGAAGAAAACAGGGGAACGTCTTGGGAACCATTTTTTCCATAACTGCAAATCTCATTAACATTGACAAGTATTTTAAGAAGTAAGGTATTCTCTCTGTATCTGTGTATGTTCTTGCTATGGAAAATGCCTTCCAGACAAGTAACCTGATTGAATAAAGACAAATTAGCAGATATAAATGGACTAATTTGCACAAGCAAAACTTGAGACATACCTTGCAGGCATCTCGTTTTCTGTGGGACAGTCTTGATATCAGAAGCTTAGAAAAAAGTACTTGGAACGGTTGAACCTAATAGACTCGTGTATGCCCAATTACATAAGTACTGTATATGACATGATGATATAAGCCAAGTACGGATTAGGGTCTGAGTCTTTACAGAAGGAAAATAGGCAGAATAGATGGACTGGAGTTCCTATCTGCCGTCAAATTCTATATAAGCATTTCCTTAAGAGCCCTATTAGTCTAAGAGGCCTTCTCCTGGGTGGATATTTTTAAAACAGGTATTTTCATAATTTGCATTTGAATGGTCCATCTAGACATTTCTGCTTAGGGCCCCTAAAAGCCTAGAGCCACCCTTGGCCATGGTGCTGTACACAGCTATGGAATATGCTGGGGCTTTTGAGGTCAATTAAAAAAAACTCATTTTATTATGTTTGCAGACTGGCTATTTGCTCTTACCTGTTCTGGGCACCATGGCCTGTCTAGCAGCAGGTGTGTAGATGGCTTTACCAGGCTCCACTGAGTTCTATTCAAAACCCGAAATTGGAATGGAATGAGAGAGTGCGGACATGTGCTCCTAACGTCACTGCAAGCACACTCACTTAAATATATCCATTCCCTAGTTTGTTTTACTCATGTCATGAGGATGTGTCTGCTAATTCACTCACATACCTGAATATCTACCAACTGTCGTTGGAATACTGCTTCACCGAACAGCATGTTAATTGTTATACAACATCCTCAACAGGCCCAATCTTTGGCTCCTCAATTGTATCAGACTATGACACCCCTAATGTCTGACTTCTAACCATATTGCTATAGCCGTTGCAGGAATAAAACTATGATATTTGAATGGCCAGTGGCCAAACTCAGAGCCCATCAACTTGAACACTGACCACTTGAACACTCACAGCTGAAATAAAGATCTTAATAAATAATCCAGACTTTGTGCATAATGCTCAGAAATTATGTATATTTGCCATTTTAACTCCCCATATCTGAACACAAATAATAAATATACATTAGCTGTGAGGGTGCCTTCTTTATTAACATCGCTGCAGGCGCTGTGTTTATCAAGCTAGGAAGCCTTGCCATTAAGGCAGAGTTTCATGAAGAGGAATACAATTATTTCAGACTGCAAATGTTTGACATTTTATCTTTGCTCCTAATCATCTGCAGTGATTTTCAACTCTAACCCCATTGCTAGAGTGTATCTGAATACAGCTCACGCACTGTTAGCTGCCCTTTGTTATAAGTGGCCAGAATTCACTAGTAAGGCAAACTTTGGCTATAAATTCAAACATGTCTTCAACTGCAACCAAGGTACATTATCACCACTATGACCTGGCTCCCGGTGACAAGTAATACAATATTTAACTAACATTTAGTTGCCCAACTGCAGTGGGAATTGTCAACATTGTCTCAGAACTCTCGCCATTTCATGGATTTGCCTAACATACACATAATTTACAGATAATGTCAAAGTAGTGATTCTTTCTCTTGGGGATCACCAACTTTCCTTTATTACTGCTATAAATTTGCAACCAAGGTTGGCAATATTGTCAGGCTGTCACCATAGTAACCACAGCAAGGACGTCATCAATATATATATATATATATTCTTCTTGCCCTGAAGCAAATACTTATTATATAGAAAATATGGCATCCTTCCATGTTATATTGTTTCCCTTTGTGTTGTGATTGTGTGAAAATGCATTAACTCTCTGGAATTTAAACAGTTGACCTGTGTCAATAGCATGACAAATGCATCTGTTATGCTACCAAAACTTATGCTGGCTAAATGGAAGAAATTGATATATTCTAGTGCGTAATTGAATGAGAAAATGCAATAGTATGGTCAGAATATTGTCCAACATCTGTTTGGAGCAAGTGTCTTCTCCAGGTCCGAGACCATGACCATTAATAATCAATGTTCTGTGAATCTATTTTCTATTGGTTGGATTTCAGACGCAGGATTATCATCTCCTCAATATAGAACATAGGATATGTGTTAACTTTCTAAATATTGTGAACCCGTAGCTACAGTTAATAACATGCCATTTAATTTTCCATGTATTAATGTCCATTCATCTCATGCTAAGCACAGCATACCTACAACAAAATCATATACCGTATTTATCGGCGTATAACACGCACTTTTATAACTAAAAAACAAAGCTGAACCCCTACCTGCGTGTTATACGCCGATAAATCCTAGAGCTACACGATTTGCAGCGACGTCTTCCTCACTTCCGGTCCTGGCGAGGGTGCGTGCTATACGCCGGTGCGTGCTATACGCCGGCAAGTACGGTAGTAGTATGTTATCAAACCAAACGGAATAACCCAATAACTTTAGGTATCAAGAGTTAACTTGAGAGTAGGTCTTACAATAAAGGTCAAAAATACAATCGTATATTAAACTCATCATCTCCAGAATCAATACAATGAGACTTTAATATAGAGTTTTATAAAAGTTTAATAAAGCAATATGGCTAGGAACACTAAAATGTACTGAGACGTAATCTCATTAAACATGTAATTATTCTTCAAACATGTAAGGCTTTGATTCAATCCAACCCTTGGTCCTTTCATTCCAAGAATTAGTGTTCATTATATTTATTGCTATGACAAAGTAAATCAACAGAACTCATTATTGGTACAGCTTTGGAAAACTATCCCCAATTAGCCAAGACTTTATAACTTGGATGGGCTCACCATCTTACCATTGACAGACTGAGCAGTAATCAGTAATCTCAAAGCACCACATTTTTGTGCACAGGAAACTGTTGTATATATATATATATATATATATCTATATTATAGAGATATATATAATATATATATATTATATATATATATATATATATATACACGCATACTATATATGTGAGCTACATGAGGAAAATGACAAAATGGGAAAATGGGCATAAAGATTTATTTGCCTTTCATGTCTAATGGAAGTTCTAATTAACAATTGTAAAAACCTAGGTCTGTTAGGCACATGTATGTAAAAGGGGTTCATAGCAAAAAGTAAATTGGCTTTATTGTATCCTAAAATACAATTTCAAACATTGTAATTTCTCCTTTAATTATCTTAACATTGTAATTTCTCCTTTAATTATCTTTTGATTTATTTTCCAAAACATTCATGTAACCAATATGACTTAGAATTCTTATGTTAATTAAAACAGAAGTTGGTGGGTGTTTTGTAATTATGAAATTATGTCATAAAAAAAATTATGAATTTATGTCACAAAAATCGAGCATCATTTATATTCCATAAATGAACATTGTTAAGGAGAGTATGTTGTTTCTGAATTTCAAACTGTATGACGAACACAACTTGTATCGTTCTTCCTTTTAAGCTTAAAATAACAGGGGTCAAAAGCCTGACTTTACAGACTAGTCAGGCTAATCTACTATTAAGTTTCTAATTTGTTTCTCAATATGTTATAAGCTCACATTAAAATAATAATGTTAAGTATTTAAAGAGTTTGTTTTCAAAAGGCCTGCACTTGGCCTAAAAACAAATAAGAGCCATCAGCTCAAAAACTGATGTTACCCAAGTTGGCAGGAAACAGTATTCATTTCTACTAATAAATTCAGTATTAAAAACTAAATTCAAGCAATTCACATTAAATTCACCTTTGACATTTACATAATCAACACCTTTATTAAAAACATGTTCTTGAAAAGAGAAATAAGTGTGGTAACTATGAGAACAATGGGTGCTATGGATAAAAAGTGACTATGTTGCTACGAAATGCTCTATGCAGAAGTTGCCTGGCCTTGTTTTTATTACCAATTAAAAGAAGGTATGTGCTTACATTTTACTTTATCTGTTACTTTTACTTTATATTGTGAATTGTATCTATTTTGCTAGGATCGAGGCAGTCATGGAGTCAGGCTAATCTATCATGTTTCTAACATTTTCCTTATTTCCCGAAAAATGCAAAAATGACAAAGGACAAACCTAACAATGCACATTTTAATTATACATGTGATTAGGTGCTAAATGCACACTGACTCAGCCACTACACTAAATAACAATAGCCTTTAAGGAAACCTAAAATAGTATTTTTTACGTTTTTAAAATATAGCCTTTAAATCAACATTTATCCATACTAAAGTGTGTCTTTCTAAC
Organism: Spea multiplicata; assembly: GCA_009364415.1. Classification (NCBI taxonomy): domain Eukaryota; kingdom Metazoa; phylum Chordata; class Amphibia; order Anura; family Pelobatidae; genus Spea; species Spea multiplicata. The sequence continues at coordinate 20,252 of VKOC01017964.1, forward strand.
ATAACGTCACAATAGTCAGTGGAGTCCAGTGGAGGCAGAGGCAGGGAGGAAATTATACTCATATATATATATATATATATAATTATATAAATACATGATTAATCTATGAAAAAAATGTCTAAATATTATTCAGAAAAGATTATCTTTTTTTAAGCCCTTCTAAAAAGAAATTATATATATATACCATATGTTGGAATCTCTTACACATTATACTGACAAAAATAGAATGTGAGGAACAGAACCTTCTCTTTGCACTGTAGCATATTTCAATGGGTTAACATGCTTCTTTCTCATGCTGTTACATACCATCTGCTTCGTACGGTTTTAGGGATGTAAAATTGGTCTCATGCTTATATAATAAAAGATATTATAAGGAACACTATGTATGGGATACTAATTCAGTGATTCCTTAAGTAAGATCGGATCCATGATCAACAAAACCCAGCTGATATTTGCAAACCTCTTCTTCATTACACTACCGAATAACAGACATTCATATATGTTGTAGTGCTCCCTATTACTAGATGTAAAATCAAACTTTCTGGTCACCTGGGAAATAGATCAACATTTTGAGTGGCAGAACTAACATTTTTTATACAATGAATTGATTCTAAATTACAAGTAAAGCTATTTATACTATATTAATTTAATGGTCCATTAATAACTACTGAGGTAAAGAAGTCAGAAATGAATGTTGTTATAGTGATACCTAGTTTAGAACCTCCCAAAAGCAGTCAGAGAAGGTTTCTTGTCAAGCTTTTTTCCCCTGGTCATTTCAGCTCCACCTCATCAGGTTTCCTGTAAGAATTGCTACCAATGTAACCAGAAATACTGAGCAGATGACAATCACGAGCTGTACCGAACAGACCTCTCCACCAAGGTGACCATCACTTGGTTTATGTAAAAGTCCAGTACAATTTGCACAATCACATCATCAATTAAACCTGCTACTGCCTCCCAACCTATGCACCAGAAAGAAACAGTTCTACAGCATTGCTACTAAAAGTGTATAATGTAGAATGAAAACGATTAATCTGATACATATAAATTCTAGACTGTTCTCCATGAGAACCCCTGAACATCCATCAGTACTGTGTGACCTGGAAGAACTCCTCCTAGTATTCATTCTCTCTCTTGCCATCTGCTCCCGTGACAGATCATTTTAAAAATACATATTGAGAGCTCCCAGTGGTCAAACAACTCTTCTCTCCAGCAAGACAGAAACACATTGAACAGAAACATGTCTCAGAATGGATGTGAACTAGCTTTTATTTCCACTGGAGCAGGTGGAAGTAGCTTCTGTTAAAGCTCGGCAGACACAAAGAGTTTACTAGCATCATCCTAGCGTTGACAAAAAGTACAGACAAAATTGTCCCAGCCCAGATGGCTACACAAATCTCCTAAAGCTATACAAGTCATGTTTAATCGAATTTCCTCAGTAAGGCATGGATATCAGATATCAATAAAAAGATATGAAGTGGAGAGAAGCTGCATATTTCACGTCAGAACAGACTGTGGCTTCCTAATCACATTTCCATCCAAAACGGAGTAAATGGTGATTACGGAGCAGTAAAAAAATTAAATATAGTCCCCTTGGGCCTTTATTAACTCATTTTGGGGAATGTCCCCATTAGCAGTAGGTTACTAAAGGACATCTCATTTGCTCATTTTCAGAGGATTAACAATGAAAACAAAGGGAGATTCTGTGTACATTCAACCATGTGTACACCTAGTAGAGTGTGGGACATCTCTATGGTTTCTAGGGTTGAAAATGCCTAACTGGGCCATCTAGGATGAATTAAAAGTTACACAAACTATAGCAAGTCATAACATATGTCATCTGGTTTGTTTTAAAATTACCTTATTGCACTGAGCTGTAGAATCTACTGGTGCATTGCAAAAATGATGCAAAAAAGTTGCTTCCTTATCTGTTATGAGCACCCTACAGGGTAACTATTGTATGTATGTATATGGTGGTGCTAGCCGTACACCTAACGTTCTGCTTAATGTTATTTTACAACTTATGGTTTATACGTTATCCTTTGATGACAGAACCGAATATAAATCCTCATCACGCCACACAAACTGTTCCTTTGTTCTTTCTTGCACAATATTTATGACGCCATCTGTACATAATAATAGTTACTCATGTAGTATACAAATTATTTCAATGGATCCAGGCATGCGTTATAGTACTTTTACTGAAGAATAAAACACTCAAACGTCAATCCTTGATTATTTATATTTCTTTGTTTATCTTCTATGAGCGCTTCATTTTTTACTCTAAAAATGATTGAAACAAATGTTGAATACATATTTTTTGGGGAATATGAAAAAAGGAACTTTATGGTTTTCTTTTTGATATTGAATAATATTTGAATCATTTCACATTTGTTACTTTGGTTCACATCAAGGAGATATTACCAATCCTTCTACACATGCAATACCTATTTATATAAAGAGATATGTTTAAAAAGGACACTCCGACAAGAAACCTAAAAGCTAAATAAAAGTATCCTGTAGGGGATTTGTACTAATATACCAGGACTAAGAACGACATTTTTTAAGCAGTTAATATATGCAATATAATTTGCACCCTGTATGAAAGCTCTTATGTCACATGTTAATATTTTTGAATATTGTACAAAGCCTCGTATTTTCATGTACTTTAAAAATGCCGTAGTGATTATACCTGTATGTGTCTTGTAACAGAGGTGAAAATCTGTTTACATCTCACGTTCATCAATTAATCAGCTAAGGTTGAACAATGAAGAGATAACAGCAATTAGCTGAGTTAAATCAGCAAACACTGGGTATTGTAACCAGCCTGATAAAATGATTTGTAAAATATCTGTATATTTAGTCACCATCATTCCCAATCTGCCAGTAATATAAACTAGAGATGGGGTTTGATCTGAAATAATAGTAGTGATTATCCTTTAGGTCACAGAATATCATGTTCAATGCATAAATTAATTCTCAAAACAATCTTGCTGACTAATATATGATTAATGCTCATGGATCACATGTACTAAACCTGTAATACTGATGCTCTGAAATGTAACATTTAGGGAAGGAATAACTATTGCTGTATCATTAAATGTATCATACTGAAATAACAAGAGTTCCAGTAAAATGTCATTTTCTGCCTCACTCAAAAGATGGAGAGCTCCGGGTAGCTTGTACTTGGAAGTTCCCAGGTATGACGACGGCCAAGAATGGGAATTTGAAACCATCAAGCTGCCAGTGTTTTATTTTCATTTGTAATTTAATCACTGATATACTGATACCTATTAAATACTGTGTTGTCTCCGATATCCAGGACTGTTGTGAGTTTTCCAATTATCCACTTCTAAACATATGCCCCTGTATTGGGAGAAGACCATGGAAACATGGACTGGCCATAATGTGTTTGTAGTGGCAACTTTCACACGATAGTAGTAATAAATAAAGGCAAAACACTAGGGTTTGTATACAAAGGGAAAATCTGGTGCCGTGGTGAAAGTAGTGCAATCACCATAGCAACCAACAAAATCTCCTTGCTGATTGCATCAGTACTAACCTTTACACAAAGTCATCATGTCTTCTACAGTCTTCTACTCAGTGTGTGTGTTTTTAAACAGCTGCCCTCTGCCGTCATTCAACAACACAAGCAGAATGACAACAAACATTTTAGAAATTTTTAGATGTTTGCAAATACTGACTTATACTGATGTAACTGCAACGTGGATGGATCTTGGATTAAAACACTCAGAGTGTTTTATATTCCAAATGCTGATCAACCAACAGATAAAGAGCTTCAATAAACAAAAGCGAGCCATGCATTATTTACTACAATTTGTAGGTTGTGTATGCCAAGGACTAACTATCTGGTGGCTTCTTTAATAGCTGTGACAGTATAACTGTCGCATTAGATACTTAGAAAGGGAAGCAAAGCCCAGATAAACTGCAGGAGAGAGCTTTGTTCCCTTCATTGCCATCACTCACCAGCTTGCTAATGTTTTAAGGGCATGAGCAAAAAAACCCATCAAAGAAATTAAAAGTAACAGTGTAATAAAACGGAGAGCTCATTAAGGAAAAATTACAATATCTGCTACATATTTTGTGTTGTCGCGTGCAACATGTCCATCTGGCAGTGAAGGCGTTAAACTGTGCTGTGGGCATAGGCAGGCTATGTGCTCTGCTCAAAAAGAGAATTCAAACCTGTGCTGAAGGGAAATAAATGCAGTTGTAGCCAGTTCTACCATATCCATATACACGATGGACTGAATTCAATGTCCGAGAAAAGTCTATCACAATTATTTGAATAGTCCTCCCATATATTGTAATAAAAAAATATGGGACAAAAACAGGTATATTGTTATCTTATATACTGATTGTTATGTCCTGTCTACCCTTTGCACAGCACTGCAGAATCTGAGAGCGCTACATAAAACAATTAAAAATATATTGGTCTAGATTCAATTACTGGTGTAAAGTGCAAATTACTTTGATAGATTTATCACTGGCAAAAATCCAGCCCAATATGTAGTCATTCAAAGTAGGGTTAAACATGTGTAAGATTCTTAAAAACCAAAAGTGAATCAGAGAGATATATATATATATATATATTCTATATATATATATAGCTTCATACATATATATATATAGTACTATATACTACGATGTCTGCTTATATACGTAATATATATATATCATATATATATATAATCTGTAGTCCCACAACTGTCTTTAGGAGGTACTGGACTGAGGGTGTTGGGATCAGAAGCATCAGAGAATTGCATAAAAGGATTATAAATGACATATCATGGGTTTCTGTTGATTGGATTTGGTATTACCAGAGCACTTTGTAAATTATAACTCCCCATCAAACCCCTTCACTACCAGATAATGAATCTATTTTGGCAGCAAATAGGGGTCAGACTGCAGTGAGTTATGCAAAATAACTGTAAACGTGTATAATGCTCTACTAAGTACAGTAATGATAACCCACATATGGCAATTAAAATCAGCACTCAACACAAAATCCATACAAAGCAGCCGCCAGCATCCATGTGAGGTCATAAAATTAGACTGACAGTTCGACAAGGAAGCCATAACAGAGCAACATGAATGTTTACATGCAAAATTTCATGCTGGTGCGTTCAGGCTTACAATAGAACAATCAACCTAGCTTAATTTCAGGAGAGATGTCTTGGCAAAGCCAAAAATTTGTGAGCGTTAGGAAAGGGCCAGCGGGATACAGTGATCCCTTCTGTGCGAACAGTCCATAAATGTATAAAAGTGCAATGCAGATTTATTAGAGGCATTTGAGTTCCTGTCTGCAAAATTAGGATAAAAAAAAGGCAGAGATATTTCTGGAGGCTCTCTAGTTAGATGTAACTTTTAACTAATCTAGAATATGATGAATGATGATACATATCTATCATCAACAGCTAGGAGCCCATGTTTTTGGCGTCTTAAACTAACAGTCGTGTGAATTTTTTTTCAAATGGCTGTTAAAAGAAAGTCGCAAGCCTCCTGCTTTCTGCAGAGCTTCTATGTGAAGCCATCTGTAGAGTTGTTAAGCCTTGCTCCAGTTAGTCATACGGCAGTGGCACATTAACCTCCCTAGTAGGGTTGTAGGCCTCTGTTGAGTTAAGTGCTGACGTATGTCATCTTACAGTGAACTGGCAGTGTTTCTAAGCATGAAGCTGATCAGACCTAATTGAAAAAGTGATCGTGGCTTAACTGATCCATGAGAAAACCATTGGGCATTGCTACCATTCCAAATCCTTTCAATCTGTCTTATTACTGATGCGCATGATGGTGTGATGTGTCCCTCACATGCCACACCATACTGAATTCAACATCAGGTGCTAGGATTAGTAGACATATTGGTAAACGCTCGTATTAATTTAATGTTGGGCAATTTAGCTACTTTGTATTGAGTAGGGCTTTCGTGACTACTACTTCAGGTTCTATATAAAAATGTATCAGTTATTGCATCTATGTTTTTTGTTGAAAAAATCATGATACGGTGTAATATCTCATGTGTTGTTGTTCATCTTTGGTTGTGTTTACCTAATTGGTAGACCTGCTAAGGCATAGATGATTGTTATTATGTCCCGATATGTAAAACCATAGAGACTGTTTGTAATCATCCCTTCACACATTTATAACTTCTTAATTTACAAAAAATGGACGTTATCCTCAGAGTTCCAGAAGCTATCAATAGCACTGGGATCCCTGGCAATTTTTGGCAACCATGTAAATGTTTGGAGCAGTATTCTGAGCTAGCATGCGCTGTCATGCAAAGCAGTGAGACAGAGCGAGAAATCACAGGATCCAGCGGAGCTCTAAAAGGTCACAGATAAATAATATAAAAACTTCCTCCTAGCACTTGATGCCAGCGAAGAAATGCATGTTACGAGCAGCCTCAAATGCTTGAAGGCAATGAAGGTGAAAGATATTAATCTAATGTAGCTCTATTGCTTCAGGGACCCTTTAAAAAACATCTGTCCTGAAGTAAACGTGGCCCCCTGGACATGATATATCCTTAAGCTTAAAGCTAAGCCTTTGGAAAGCAGAGGAAGGGTCAGGCTGCTAGCTGCGTGTGCGGAGGAAGATTACCAGCAGAAATAATGAAGCCAGTGATGCCCCTTTACGGATCACTGGTGGGGCAGCATTTCAAATACCATGGATAAGACTGGAGGCCATGTTTCTAAAAAGATTAGATATAACAGCAGCAGGCAAAAGAATGAAGGGAACAGAACATACCAGGGCAGGACAAGACTTCCAAGGAAACCTGCTGTGTTTTAAGAACACATTATATTAAATTTCAACTTTTTGCTTTTTTCAGTAATTAGCTTTAACGGTTTGCACATTAACATTGTAGATGTTGCTTCTCATAAATAAAAGATCATGTTGTGTTCCATTGCATTTATTATTTTACTATAATCTGTTGCTAAAGGCTTAACACAGTTTTCATTCATGGGAAACATACCGTAATTCATTTTCCTTAAGATTTAAAGATATGCAAGCACTTAAATATAGCATAATAGAAAAGTGTCTTGAATCTATCTTAACCTTCTCTAACTTGGCGTTGATGGGATTCCTGAGTCTTGCAGTAGTATACTCTGTTCCACAGATGGATACACAGGTGTTTTTGTCCTTAAGTTTGCATGAACACAACAAAATTATTAGAATAGTTACCTTCTATTATTAAATATGAATTAGTGGTGCATGCTGTACTTTCCACTGTGTATGCCTCCTGTCACTTAGAGTAACATTTATTTTTGGAAATACAGAACATATAGGACTCAATAGTCATTTCAGTACAGAATACCAATATATTTCTAAGAGTAAATGTTACCTGCCACATATGCACCCACTTTCAACGTGTTCACTACAGACCAAACCTAAACTACTGGGCTAAAGATCCATGTACTACATTATGGAACCCATGCTGATTGATGTGATATAAAGGCTATGTCTACTTTGAAAGTTTTCGTTCCAAATCAGTAGAAAATTACTGCTATACACAGTTACTTCTGATGAAACGGACAACATAGAATTAACTACCTATCAATTTTGTTCTTTTTGTCTGTTCATTTTCTCCCAATGAACTCCAGCCTTAAAACATACAGGTGTTTTTATTAGTAAATACGTGAATAAACTATTGATTTCCCTACCCGGAGAAGAATAAGTCTCCATAGTCTATAAGTCTACAAGGTCATCACCATACATGCAACTAGATCTTCCCTTTAACCAGGAATGCTTACTGATAATGGATACTGCACTAAACGGTACCATTGCATTGCTTGGAAAAGGAAAAAAATATAACCTATGCATTGTTTGGATAAGTTAATTTATGTACCCCAACATTTCTGGTATCCAAATTGGGAAGCCTGTGTTGGGTGGTGTAGCAATAGGTTGGAAGGGGAGGCCAGTTCAGACACCCATCCTCCTCAGCTGATCACCCACCTTGCGATGCTAGCACAGACCTCTATTGATTGTTTACAGTCAGTGAATGGAGATCAAGGGATCTCTCCAACTGACCCAAAACCCCTATCCCTCCGGTACCTATGAAAGCAGTGCAGCGAACAGCTACTTAATAAAGTAAACAAACTAGGATAAACGGGAACATCAAAAAGAAAATCAAATGTGCATTACAAAAAGCCAGCACCATGACCATGATTAAAGTAAATTACTATATCACCTCTTCATTTGCAATTCTTGAATACAGATGCAGCAGATGATCTCCCAAATTACTATATTGTCTGATTTGAGTCTGCTCGCCACTTATTATACAATCTTTTCTCCATACACCAAACTTGTCTCTGTAAACCAAATGTAGACTTTTCATGATTTGGAGTTCATATGGTTTGAGTAAGATACAGACATAGCTGTGCTTTACATGGTACAGCACTGCGGAATATGATGGTGCCTTATAAATCAATAAATGGTAATAATACTAACACAGTACTTACCAAAGACTCCAGAGACTCCTAAGCATCACTACATCACATACACCAGCTACCGGTATTTATTCACTAAAAAAGGGAGTTTGTAGGTATTATGGCTTTAACTCACCAATTTCATTATACATTTCAGCTATTAATTAGAAAGAGGCAAGCACGACAACTTTTTTAGATGGTTATATTTGTTTTATTTTTTTTTAAAATGGTGTTCATTCTATCTAAGAGTGAAAATACAGAGTAACAGGAACTTCAATGCCCTTACTGTCATGTGAAAGCAATGAACCATACCATAGCCAAACACCTTGGAAATAAACAAATATTTTCCAAATCAATTATTTTTGAATGCGAACAATCCTCGGAAAAACAACGGGGATTATGGTTTGCTAAAAAGCCACTGTAACCAAGAGGGGTTCAGTCATGTCAGCACGCACAGTTCACATAAGGTGGCTGTATGCACTTACATCTGATAGATATAACTCTATTCATTTTAAAGGATTCACATGCCTTCTTTTTATTTTTGGAAAAAACTAGCTGGGTATCACCTGGGACCTGACCTCTGCACAGAAAAACAAAGATTTCAGTTGAAACAAGATTAGTTCTTTGTGACAAGATGTCACTAAAAAAGGATCCACATAGAACGCTGTACTCAACTTGCTCAATGCAATAATAATAGTATATTCCAAAAGGGAACACAGTAGCAAATTCAGATGCTAGATTGGAATAGAATTCCAGCGTAAGTGGTAGATATAGGTAGGATAAACATATGTTTATCTTGAGCATGAGACAATGAACTAAGAAAAATCTTGAACTAGATGGTCCAAAGGCATTTTTGCATGATTCTAATATATATTTAATATAATTGATGTCATTATTATTATTGTTGTTGTTAATAATAATAATAAATAATAATCACTCTAAAAAAATACCAAAAATGTGAGTGTATGTCCTTGTCCCAGTGATGCCTTATTATCATTGTATGCTTTATGAAATAAGAAAGTTACAGACCTTCAAATAAGTGCATATTTTTGTAGAGAAAGCAGGTTGGAAATTGCAGAGAAACAGAAGAAACACAGACACATTTAAGTTGCTTCTGGATTTAGTAACTCAAATCACAAAAGTAAATGTTGAGTCAATTCAACTGCTTGTCTCATAGGTGTCATAAGCTGGCCAGAGTACTGGCTTTGACAAAAAAAGGACATCTGTAATACACATTCTTAGAAACTTTTAAGGGTTAAAGCTTCACTTTGATCCATTTTTATTACCTGTCTAATTATATTCCACCAAATTTGTCGAAGATCTCTGTATTTTAATAATTCTCTGTGTACAGGTAGTACCACAGTTTATACACAGTTATTAGTTACAGGGCTAGTTTAAGGAAAGCTGAGATCACTTTGGCTTTTGCCTGGTCCATCAACAAACAGTACGTCTTAGTTAATGGTGAGATCTGGGCATGTGACTAAATTTAGTGCATACAATTAAATGCACATGATAATCTGGGTTAGCTTTACCACGAGTTCATGTTGCAGGTGACTACCGTTGACCAATATTGGGCAATAATGTGAAAAGAAGGGAAAGAAATGTTCTAAAAGATCTAAAAATAGAGAAGTGCTCAGACAGACAGCCAAAGAGACTCTGCACTGACCCACTTATAGCACATGATTGATAGACAGACATTATACATTGTAACAGTCCTAAAAGCATCCTAAATGTTTTATTGAAGTATATATGTATGTATTTTTGTGTTGAGGGAAATACAAAACAAGCGTCTTCAACTTTAAATTGCTTAGTAATATATAGGCAGTGAGTGGTATATGTTAAATCATTTATCCTATATACGTTATAATTCCATAGATAATGCTATGTGTAAACGCAGAAATGTCAAACTGTATGTGTAACGAGTTTGTGGGTTTTTAAAGATTAGAAGTAAGCCCAGATGGTGCAAGAAGCCTGAGCTCATCTCACTCAGTAAAGCTCGCAGTCATAGAGCAGTGAAAAGGATTATTTAATTATTTAGTGTCTTCCATTCTCTCCCTAAGGGGGAGGCCACGTTTCCTCTAAAAGCCTCATTTACTGTGTGAGGACCCACGGGACAGAGAGGGCAAAAGAAGCATGGTTGTTTCGGTGGAATCCCGGGTAAATGTATGTTAGAAGAAGAAAAAAAAAAAAAGAAGACTATTCAACATTAACCTATTCCCTGACAGAGGAAATTGCCAAGGCAGGTGTCTTACATGTTGGCGAAAGGCTAGATTTACTTATAAAGTAACTTCTCTACCTCTCTTGCTTTACAAGGCACCTCCAGAAATCAGCAAATGTTTTCTTCTGTGTTATAGAAACAAAACGGCAATACAAACAGACAGCGGATCACATCAGGCTGATAACAACCGGGTGACTGTATTTTAACCCTTTGTGATAATGTACTATCCAACTGCATAGGACTTACCGCTTGTGATGTCTTTGTATGACGTAAATGTATAACATGAATGTAGATTGATCCATGTACCACTTAGTGTTTAAAGAGAAACACCAATGACACTGCCATCCAGAACACTATATTTCATCTTATATCTTATAGGAACAGCTGTCCCAAGAGCAGACACCTGGAGGCTAAACATCTCTGTAGCCAGTGGTCACAGCTTTCAACTAGAGATATTATACTTTCTCAAGAGGAATTTAAAAGCTCTAACTGGTGGCTGTTAGACATGAAGAGGAATAAGAATAAGAGGAATGCAGGTTTTTTCTATATTTATATAAACCTGCAGTTTACAAAGGACTTTAATATGCATTCATATTATGCATTCACTAAATAGTCCTTTTAAGTGTATTATTTTAAATTTAGGGTTGCAATGAGTAAATAAACTGCATGGATCAGCATAAAATACATACATACATAACCCCCCCCCTCCCATGACTACTGGGTTATTTGCAAATCAGATCTGTGATCAAGCTGGAAGACAACAGCGAAGGGCTTAGGTGAGAAAATGTAAATGCGACATTAAATAGCTATATCATAATAACGGCACGGATCAATCACTACCACTGTCAGAATTTGCTTTTTAAGAGGAGCTACTTAACGGAAGCCGCCGCTATCAGGATGCCAGGCCGTGAGTTATACTCCTGTTGGCCCTGCCAGATATTTTTAATTTACAGTAAACTGCTGCCGCTCTCATTACATCAGCTGGGACTTGATTCACTGCTAATTCATTGCCCTGTATCCCCTCAATCTGCATGCCACAAACAGTTTAATGTCGATAAAATCACCGGTGTAATCACTTATGATGCTCAAGCTACAAGCACTAATATAACATCTTGTAATATCTTGTATATTGATGCTATGTACCATGGCACAGTATGCAACTTCGTTCAGCACAAATCCACAATTGAAAAAATCATTGTTTTTTTTAACATCCAAAATATAAACACTGGCCATAACCTTCAGGATTTTCTGATTGACCTCTACAATGTTTTTAGGAAATTTGAAAATACCACGACCGTGTTCTATAATATTTGTATTTTTTTCAAGGGCCTTTCGGATGTGAATTAATGCTTTATGAACAATTGCTGATTTGCATTCATTAAAAGCTATGCTGCATTATAATCACCATGAGGATCGTATAATTATGCACTTGATGGTTGCTTCCTATTACAGCTTTTTTTTTTTAACATATATACAAATGTCTCTAATAACAGTAAGGTAATAGAAAAACACTCATTAATCTTAGGGAAATTTGCCACAGGGGATCAGAGTTCCCATTGAAGATGCTGCCAAATTACTTGGGAGGAGAAGAAGCCAGCTTTTGCAATTGTTGAGCAATAGGTAAGATGCATTCTCAAGACAGTCGGCAACTGGTAGCCTCAGAAACACATTGGGGTTTATTCGCTAAACAGAGAGTTGGCAATAAAGTTGTGGTTTCAACTCCATGAATTCACAATGCGTTAAAGGACATCACTTATCAATTTATTTGCAAGAAGGGCTGCTGGTCCATATAATGTATAGATCAATCAGTGAAGTGACTTTGAAGTACTTTATGCAGGGTCCATTGATGCTAATCTTGGAGCGGACACTTACACAGGTTAGACCTTCTTAAGGTATAGTGAAGTGAGTGTGATGAACTTCCAACTCTCCAGAAAAACTGCCCTACCAACTCCTCCTTTAGTGAATAAGCCCCACTATGGGGAGACAATTTTTCCAATGAGAACTAACACACAATAGGGAGGTAATTATTGCCATTCCAGTGTGACAAGAACTCGATCACCTGATTCCATGTGATGTTTATTGAAACCCTCCTTTCTTTTGCTAATCAACTGCAGTAAAATGCAATGTAAAACCCTTGACCATCCTGTCTGCTGACTTTGGTGCGTATGATCCCTTCAAATGGCAGTAGCTTAATAATGATTCATGTGTGCATGCTTCCTCCATAAAGTGTACCCTTACAACTATTATATAAAATTAAATACACTTTCCTATCTGGATTAACTACTCCACTCTACTTCACATAAAAATAGCCTCATCAAGGGTTAATTCATGGACACATTAAGTAGGGTCCATATGATGTCTGCAGGAGTGCCTTGGTGAGAATTCTTATTTGAATTGAAAAAGCGCTAAATTAATCATTATTCCTCTTCTAAATAAGTATACACATCTGCAACACCCATGGATAACTAAAGTATAATTAATCTTCATTTAAAGCACATTCAGTATAAAAGAGGACAAACAATATACTATTCATGGGTAAAAGCTGGCCAATATGGAATGCAACAGCCCATATTATGTGAAATAACCACTTCAGCATTAGTGTATTTATCTTCATGGTATGCAAACTTTTTGAAACCCCAGCAGCTGCCACTAAATTCATTTCCTAAGCTGTAGATTTTAACGCTCTGTATAACGGAATAAAAATATTTTTTAAAATGACCAATGTAGGCTCACAGCTCTTGGCGCCTTTGATGTGAGCCAACCGGTTTAGCTAGCATCTCCTGCAACATAACAGTTTTTTCTTTGCCTGTATGATTATTTTAACAATGATAATTTAGGATGTGAAATATATCGTATATATCAGGAGATCATCTTTAGCACTGCTTTCAGGAAGAGTAACACCGTGCCTGGCAGAATACAGGGACAGGCAGTTCTTTGAATAAATGGCTCTTAATGCTCTTTGGTACAAGAGAGATTTGGGCACATAATTAATTTCTATTGAAAAAAACAAAGAATAGAAATAATTATATATTTTAAGTTTTGAAAAGTGGTCTAAAAAAACGGATTGCCCACTTTTAATGCTTTGCAATAGGTCATTATCTTTTATTCATTGTTAGACGCTGTATTAAGCACTCTTTTGCCATAGATGTTAATGGATATGCAAACCCTTGTAGCTGGTAAACAAAGTACTTCTACCTGCCTTTAATCAGGCTTTCAGTGAAACATCTGCTAAGGTAATTTGTTATGTAATATTGGCATGATTTTGAAGTGTCTTGACACTGTGTGACTGCCACTTTTATAAAGATTTATACTGCATATTCTCAGGGTCACTGTTGGTCACAAATATAGAGTTGCACCATGTTAGTGTGTCAGAGAGTTGTGAAATGTTTCTCTACCACAATGTCCGTCCTGCGAGAAGGACCAAGGGGGATCTGTATATGAAAAAAATAGGCAGGTTGATGGCCTTTAAGAAATCTTGTTGACTTGTTGTCCACATACGAGACAGAGATTGTCCAATAATTTTGATATGCTCCAATATTTTATTAAGGTGGTTCCAAATGTATTTCAGGCCCATCTAGTTAAACCTATCAAGGACAAGGCTGCTATAACCTATCAAGGACAAGGCTGCTATAAGTTGTTTTCTAGACTCAACTGGTGTCATGGGGCTAAATGGTCATTAGCTAAATAGCTGGAATACCAACCACACACACATGGTGACCACTTAGCTTCTCTTTTCTGCAAACACAGCACGGAACATTGTTTTTTTGTAGTATAGCTCATCATGAGCAGAACAGCAACTATGTTGACCAATCACATGGAAGATCTCAGGGGAAGTCACTTTAAATACAGGGTAAGTCCCATTAAGAGAGTCCCCTCACTCTTTAACCCCTACCCAATTAAAAAAAAAAAACATAAAAAAGGCAAAGAACATAGACAGAAAGAGATATTAAATTAATTCCATTTTGAAATATTCTTAAATATACAAATTGGCTGATGAGCGTTTCTTGACTACAATGCCCAGCACCCTGAACCAGAAAAATAAAAAGGCTGATGGAAGTTGTAGTACTCAAATGTAACAAAAGATGCAAAAAGTTAGCATGCTTCTATCTATGAATTATGGAATGTAACCCCTTCTTATGTGCGTCTGCCCTGAATGATATTGTCTACTGTGCAATTTACATGTATGCGCAACCACATTTATGTATTAAGGATGCAAATTTTAATAATGGGGAAAATAAGCTTTTTTTGGGGGGGGGGGATTATGCATTGTGGGCCCTGAACTAAGTATTCACCAATAGCGAAATTTGGCACAACCACTTTAGAGGGTTGATGGCAATGTGTGCAAGGACTCATAAAAGGAAAGTTTATATACCGGTAGATCTGTCTCACAACACTAAGATCTGTGCATAGTCAATAAATTGGAAAATTACAATACCAAGTTGTATATTCATTGATTTGAACAAAAACTAAATTAAAATTGGGCCCAATTATTGATTTCTAATCTACTTTATTTGATACCTGCTTTAACATGCTGCGGGGCCAGAGGCATGTCCATCCACCCGCCTAACTTTGGGCATTAAGCTTCAGAGCATTGCAGCGTGGCCATGTGGGAGCTGCAGTAGAGGTCTGAGCTGTATTAATTCAGTGGGTCTTCCTTTTTTTAATCCTTCTGGGGTTTTTTAAGTCAGATTCTTGCCCTGCCTCATTAAAACAATATTCTTAAAATGAATGAGCTTATGATAAAGGCTTGGTGTATGTATGCTGGACAAAAGACTGAAGCATGAAGTTACAAAAGTGAAGCCAAATAATTAAAAAACAAAAACTGCAGAACCCCATCAACAAAAAAGGTAAGATACTAAAAAAATACCAGATTATTTTAAGAATGAATCTACATATGAAAGCATATTATATTAACCCATTAGATTACTCCTAAGTGCTACCTTATTTACAAACATTTGCATTTGAAAGCATCACTTGATTGCATTATAAGTAAAATACGTGGTACACTTTTCTTTTTTTTTTTACTAGCTGTGATTTCATATAGACTTTACACGACAACCTTCAAACTAAGAGGCTTTGCAAATCTGCAGTGCACATGTTCATTAAAAGCTATGAAATTCAGAGAAATGTTATAAAACAATATTACCTAACAGAGCGCTACAGTAGAAATGTTGCCGTAAGTATCCATATGTTCTATTGTATTACATCACTTATCCAACAATACACAGCTCTCCAGCCTGTGAAATGCAAATCTACATATCGTACATCTTTAGAACTTTGGACAGCGTTGTCACATCTGCCGTAACAGAGACAAGGACATTTAAACTACCTATTTATACTCGGGAACAAATTCTTATTATATTCCCTACTTATTATGTCCTTATTACCAGCTGTACAGTGCTACAGAATATGATGGTGCTATATATAAAAAAAAATAATAATACCAATGCACCCATATGAGGAATAAAATGATTTCACAATTAAAGCTTGAAGTAAATGGATAATGATTGATCAGCTACTGTAGGTGAAAACAACCAGGGCACTATTTGTTAGGATCTCTTTCCACATATTCGTATTGCTGTTGCCATAAAATACATTTCTCTCTGTAATTTCTCATCTTCATATACACATGGTGTTAAACAAATGCTTCCAATTTCTAGATATAAAAGATGTCACTTCCAAACCAACAGGTACGGTCATTCTAAAACACATAGCCAACAAGGCTAAACTGTTGGAACAGTGCACTAGAACGCAATAAACGCTTTCAAGGCAAGATTTCCATTATTCTTTTTAACAACTCGCTGACACACAAGTAGATAAAGTAAACATTGCTGCACCTCTTAATGTAATGAAAAGGTGATGGGGTTTAAGGGGCAAGCGTAAAAATTGGTTTCCGCTCTTGTTTACTCTTACTTTTCTTCCCCAACCTTTACAAAGCCTACCAAACCTAGACAGTAACCGAACAAAAAGAGGTTAATAACAAATTCCGGGACCGTAGATGGCTGCCCCGTAGGACGTACACAAGGTGATCTTCTGGTATGTTTATAGTGTGTATTTTAATCAAAAACCATTACTTTGGTTTATTTAGTGTACAGAAGAATAAAATGTTAATGGTAACATGATTAACCCTTTCAGTGCCAACCATGTATGTAATATGTAGTTGGGAAAGTGGATCCCTGGAGCCAACCAAGTTTCTTATAGGGTACCTGTGACTACATAAAGACTGCCATTAAAAATAAGCAAATAAAGACAGCAATCACCCCATGGAGCAGGCAACCTAATATGGCTGTTTGCTACCATGGTAACCAAGGGAAAAAAATCTAAAAGTGCCAATATGCTGCCTGCTTATATATTGTGAGATCAGATGGCTGGCATGCCAGTAAAAAAAAAAAGGATTGTCATATCTCAAGTACCCTTC
This sequence comes from Spea multiplicata, assembly GCA_009364415.1. Lineage (NCBI taxonomy): Eukaryota > Metazoa > Chordata > Amphibia > Anura > Pelobatidae > Spea > Spea multiplicata. The sequence continues at coordinate 37,326 of VKOC01017964.1, forward strand.
CACTCTAAAATCCCCTTCCACCAGTAAAAGAATATAAGAAAAGGCACAAGAACACAATTTTAAATACATTTCTTACTAAAAGGACTGATGAGCTTTTGTAGATTATAACTGCCATCAACTTTAGCCCGAATGACATGTAGCAATTAAAAGCTAGGGCACCAAAGGTGCAAACAGGTTGAAATAATTGTTTAGGTGTATTTTCTACCCTTACTTTCCTTCTTTAGCACAATAATGGAAATCCTGAACTGTATTATATTGTGTACTATCACCTACATGGGCTCCATTTGCATTCTACATCTATATACAACCACATTTATTGGAGAGATGGAAACTTCAAAAACTTTGGCATTCAAAGTCATAACGCTTTCTCAATACGAGTTAACGAGTAGTGGCAGCATTATCAGTGTTTATGTTAAATAGATGGTATGCTTCTTAGCACAGTTTCTAATTGTCATTTTTTTAACAAAAATTTAAAAAAAACCCAGAAATTGTTACCTAAACACAGACTATTTTTCAGGGTGTCCTTTATGGTGATTTTTGACCGACACACTGGGATGCAGTTAGGTGAATAGGACCGACAAGCACAAGTTAAATTATGGCCAACAAGAAACCAGTAACAGACCGTTAACCATGCAAATGCTGGATGGATGAGAAAAACACTGTACTTATTACTTTTCTGAGAGTGCAAGGGCAGTTTATTCCAAATTCCTGAATTGCCATGTTTTTCTACACATGTCTGTATTGAGATGAAGAGACTTCTTATACCATAATACACCTAGCCTATAAGCTCTTACCCAGTGGGGTATTTGAGCTATAAATGTTTATTCATCACTTTGGAACTTTCCGAGTAGGGATAGCTGATTTCTTGATACCGAAGAAGACAAAACATGACTACATGTATCCTTTGAGGTATTGGACAGCTAATACCAATGGCTTAAAGTTCACCTTGTTATGCTTTGAAGCCTCTATCAGCTGGTATTCTTTTGCATTAGTACTAATTACATGTTCCGTCATTGCATTTCTCATGTTGAAAACTATGTACTGGACACCAGCTATCCTTTAACAAGGTATTATCGCTTGGCACAAACTGTCAGCTCAACCATCTGGGAGCAATGAGTGGCATCCGGATAACTAACTGTTGTATTCATCTGAATATGAGTGAACATTTAATGATGCATAAGTTCTTACAAAAAAGCCCAAGTCTCATTTGAACAATGATATGAAAACACTGCCAAAAACAAAAGGTAGACTGGAAAATGCCTTATGTTTTATGTTTTTCAACTCCCTATCACAGATTCACTTTTGTTGAGTTGTTTGTTAAATCACATACAACTCTACATCATGGCTTTTCAAGCCAAACACAAACATTAGATTTTGGGAAGAGCTTTCTTTAAGGACAGTTTTATTGTTATTATAGATTATAGCATTTTAATTATTCTATTAGCCTGAATGATACATTTATAGAGCCTGGCTAATGATATAGCACATGTGCGAAAGAAAAACAATACGACACCACAAGGGTGCGCCACATCTGTCCACCATAAAAATGTAAACCATTAAAAAACTTTTCCTGGCATAAAATGAATTCAAATGACAAAGTACAAAACATAAAAAATATAAGAAAACAAATACTACAAATATAAATGCTGCTAAGTGATTAGGTAGTGTTCTTAACATCCAACCTATACTATGTACCTCCTCCTTTACACCAGATATAGGAAAAGTATTATTCAAAAATAATACACTGACTATGACATAAATCAGCCCAAAATGAAAGACGCAATTAAACAAACAATACATATAGAAAATAAGCAAAGAGTAACTATATTTGTGGGAAAACTAACCAGATATAAGGGTGGTGGGGGCTCAGTTGTGAAACAAGGTATACATGCTAGATAAATGCTCTATGGTAGCCTGTTCCGTGAATCACACAAGCCACCTCTAAAAAAGGCACAGAAGAGGGGAAGTAAGGGGTTATAACATGATTACAGTTATCTAGTGATATTCTTATTATCGTTTATTTATATAGCGCCAACAATTTACGCAGTGCTTACTATCATATAACAAGTTGCCTTTTGGTTTAATCCTTCCAATTGTACATCATTCCTAACAAAAAAATAAAAATAAAGGTTCTTCTGTAGCGGATGGTTTGATGGATTCTATTACTACAGATGTCTTATCGCAACCCAGAAATAATTTCTTTTTCCTGAAGGTAAGTTATAGGTAACTGATTGCTATTGCTGGTAGCACTGTCTGGGCTTTGGCATTCAGTCTTAAAGCAGACACCCTCATCCCACTTAAGTGTTAATTCGTGTAATCTGTGAAAAGGATGCATTCTCAACACGGCAACCATGCTTATTTATAAAACATCAGCCAAATGGATCAGCCAAAGTTCATTCTTTATACGGAGAGATGTGGAAGATGACAAAACCCTTAATAAAATGCAGGTGAAATATCGCCACGTGTAGACTCGTACTTGGTGCAGCATTGCATTAAGCTTTGTCCTCTTTGGCACATGAAGGGTTGGCTACATAGACTGCACAGGTGCACTAAATGAATAAAGATGCAGAAAGGACAGCGATATGCATGCATGCTGATAGAAACCACTCTGTACCATGCATTTTCTTTTCAGAATCAAATAAACTTGTCACTGGAGGCATTCGTGAAGTCGAGCCATAAAAAAAACTGAGGGTGTTGATGACATGGTGATTGCCAAGGTTTATTGGGCTTGGCATGGAGTTGCATTTAATGAAGCTGTGAATATAGAGGTTGACTTTACAGCAGAAGGGGACATAGCGAGCCGCGTATCTGTGACAATTTTAAAAAATCTACATTTTGTGTTAGTGCCAACCAATATTAAATGAGCATACTGCAGTAAAATAAAGGGCACAGAAAATAACCACGCTCGTCAAAGCATCCACGCTATCCTCATGCTTATGGAATAGACAGCAAAATTGTGCTGCAGCCAATGTTTTATCGCAGTGGCTGCTCCTTCCTGCATCAGTTACTCTAGCCGTGTCTTTGGATACACATGAAACCCAATGAAGGCTCCCTCCATAGACTCTATTACTTTGGCATGTGGTCACCAGTTAAACTTTTATTCCATTTAAAGGGACATACAGTACATTAAGTCATAGTGGGTGCTGCTATGTTTTCATGCACGTTTACATTACACAAATGTTATTAACTTACAAAAGTTTGTACTCATTTATATTGAATAATATATGTTACATACAGACACATATATATATTATATATATATATACATTGTATATATTATATAATATACATACATACATATATACAGTTATGTCGTAAAGCCAAACATGTTTGTATGCAATATAAATATGTATGTGCATAAATATCCCTATATAGACTTACAAATTATTATATATAATCCTAATTTTAAAATTAGGCAGCTATATAAATACACATACACCAGAAATCACAGTTATTGTAAAAATATGCATAAAGTGCATGTATATGTATAGCGCAAAAAATGACAAAAACTTGACATTTTATAATGTCCCTATGGTCTGGGCTCGTCTCGCCTAATATTGTTGGCTTTGAAGAAACACTTGCCCTTGCTGATAATGGCCAAGCAGCCTTGTAGCAGGGTTACTCCACACACCCGCCCTCACTTAGCTCACATTGCAATGATCGTGCTGGGGTCAGATCCAATGCTCCATCATGCCCATTATCCTGCCACTGGGGATAGCAGGGCTTAGTAAGGGGAAGATCCGAGCACACATGCTGCCAGCACTAATATGGCACAGGCACACTAATCTGCTTAATAAACACAATGATAGTCTAAATTAATTGGCTTTAGCTGTTATGGGGTTAATTAAGCTTAATAAAACAGGGCAAAATCATATATATATATATATATGCCTGATGCCAAATGGTCACCGGTACTACATGCCATACACAGCAAACAGAGTTCTTTTTTGAAGGACATTTTGGGCAGGAAAATATAATCCGGAGATCAGAAGCTTCTGCCACCAAAACATGTAGCCTAGGGGGAAAGATTTGCTGGACTAGCAGCGTCAGTGAAAGTCACACTCAGTATCACTTTGCTCTGCAGGCTCCATTGATTAGGGGGTCTTCACCATACTGCAATACTGCTTCCTCAACTAAAGTGGTCTGTCTGGGCAATGGATCCCCATCACAGTTATGAGGGAGGCATGGAGCAGGGCATGGCGGGGCTCATAAGTCTGGCACTGGCTATGCCATCCTATATATCAATGTACATCTATACATAGAGAAAAGTCACTAGGGCAACACACAAGAAAATTACCACCCCCCGGGGAGTATAGAAACAGCAGCGAGCCCCAAACCGCATGCCTCGCAGAGGAGCTGGGTGTAGCACCGATACCGCACATCAGTCTTCTGCCCCAATCCTGCCCCCCAGCCATCCTTACCTGGGAGATGAGCTTCTTCTCCCCCTTCCTTTAGTACAGCCGCATTGACACTGCAGAACCCCCCAACCCTCCAATACTCCGAGAAATGGCTCTATTAATCTCCAGATCGCTCCCCGGTAACCGATCTCCAACAGACAGGTATCGCTCGTATATTCAGCAGCCTCCGGATAATGCACACACCTTTACGTATAGCAACAACAAAAAAACCCACAACTGATCGCAGTGTGGATGGACGCTATAGATGTCCTTGCCCGTTCAGTATGACCCCTTCTGATTCACCGCAGCTGTCTTCGGCTGTAGGCTGCTTGTCTGTGAGGCTGCAGGACCACCGGCTCCTCTTAGGTGCTGTATCCGTCTCTCAAATCATGTTCGGTGGCTGCTTGCCCAGCCTCCTCCCGCTCTCTGCCTCCTGCTCTCTCCAACACAGATCTGTTCTGCTCTCTTACTTCCAACGGGGGTGATGGACCCAGCCAGTGAGCGCAGCCTGCCCGGAATACACAGATCTCTTATAATAAAACGGTAAGGCTATTCTCGCTTCCACTTGCACAGGAGGTGCACTTCCTTGTACTCGCTCCTGTTTCTTAAAACTGCTCCTTCAATGGATCTCCTATGAAGCGGTGGCTGCTCCTGCCTCCGCTTTCTATGCATGTGCGGTAAAGTTTGCTGGAATTTGTTGCCGCAGCCTGTGAAGTGTGTGTGTGTTACTGTGTGTGCTGCCTGCCTGCCTGCCTGCCTGCCTGCCTGCCTGCCTGCTCTTGTGCACAGACACACTATCACTGCTTGCAACTTCCAGCTGCCTGCCTTGTGCCTCCGAGTCCTCCCTCTCGCTCTTGCTCACCAGTGACATCTAGGATCTGCAGCCTGATTGGGCTAATTGTACATTTTTATTGCCAGCACTGAGGCAAAGATCTCAAGAAGAGAAGACGCATATGTTTTCTTTTCTAGGTGAAATAATTGGGCTGGATACAAACATTTTGTTTTATTAAAAATCCAGACTTTGATTATACACTGTATTATTAAACCATGTCATAAAGCATGCCCACGATGACTTATTCATAAAGTGTTGCCTGCCTGGTACCATGGTTAATGCTAACATTAAACAAATGTATACCGTCTACCCGACAAATAATTTATTTTTTTAATCTGCACTTAGTTTTCAAGGTAATCAATCATTCAGGTGTTTAATATATATATATATATATATATATATATATATATATAATATATATATATATATATATATATATATATATATATATATATGTCCCGCACCAGGCAATATTGAATTATGTTTTCATTGTGTTGGATTAACTTAAGTATCTAATTCTTCAATATAAGCGACTGTCACTAAAGAGTCATTCTGGTGGAAAATGGTAAATGCTGAACAAGCAGTGAAAACAGTTTATTGGTTGCTATGGTGATTGCTCTACTTTTCTTGTTTGCGCTAAAATTGATCCTCATTGTGTATTCATTAACAGCAGCCGGTAATGAGCAAATTATTGCTATGGAGTCTTATGTGTTTTGCACCTACTATATAACTATATATTCCTGTATAAGAAGTGATCACATTTCTGTACCTGTATATTTTTTGATAGATGCTATATATAATAATATATATATTACACACACATAATACATATATAATATATATATAAACAGAAAATGTCTTAAGTACCCCAAACTTTTGAATGGTAGGTATGAACTTACCATTCAAAAGGTTTTGGGGTCACTTAGACATTTTCTTGTTTTTTTAAAAAAAAAAACTAATTATGTCCATTAAAACAACACCAAATGGATCAGATATAATGATGTAAATGATTATTGTAACTGGAAACGGATGATTTTAATGGAAATGGAATATTTTTCATAGACGTACAGAGACTCTTTGTCACTCCCATTACTCATCGTGTTCGCTGATCCAAGTTTAAGTTTAAAAGGCTAATTGATCATTAGAAAACCCTTTTGCAATTATGTTACAGCTAGAAATTGCCCTGTTTTCCATGAAAACAGCTGAGTGACCCCAAACTTTTGAATGGTAGTGTGTGTGTGTGGTATTATATATTATTATATATAATCTATATATATATATATATAGATATATATATATATATTGTTTAAGGCATTGCCTGAATTTGTTGGAGGGGCTGGAAGTCTATTTAAACCCCCTCTAATGAAGCCCCTCCTAAATTGACATCATTCTGCAAGAAGTCGCGCGCAGTTTGGATTTAGTCACGCTGAGTTCTCGGTATAGCGGGGAACCCATTGCTCCTCTGCAGCTGCTGCTCACAGCCGCCGATGGCACCGTGGGTATCTGCCGTTCTGCTGCAATGTACCCCCATCACCCTCACCCATCAAACTTAGATTGTTATCTGGCTCCAATTTCTTCCAGCTCTGTTAGTTTGTTTCTTTAACTCTGTGGGCTCTCTGCGGCTCTGGAGCTTGCCCGCCCCGGTTGCTAGGCGATGAGCTCTGCTCAGCAGCTCCTCAATTCCTTGCTATTGGGTCCCTGTGCTATCCAGCTTCTCCGTCTCCCGTAGTACCGGCTTCCCCAGCGCTGCTGTCAGAGAATCTAGAGGCATGTGGGACCTTGTCAGATCTATTTATACTCAGTATGTAGTTTCCGCCTCTTTGCCCTTAGCATAAAGGCTCGTGTATAGACATATACTCCGGTATTATTTGATCTGTTCATAAATATCCTCATTTATTCCCACGGATTATCGCCGACTCCTCGTTTTCTTTCTAGTTACACGTGCTCCCTAGCATCACCATCTCTCCTGTTAAGAAGCTTTACACTCTATATGTTTCCGCTGGTCGAGTACACTACTTTTCCTAACCTCTAATACGGGGCTGAAGGATTAGCACATCTCCTTCCATTTTTCACAAGAGTCCGAAGTATTATTTCCTTATACCTCGTTTGCATACTCCAGGAATTCCTAGTAGCGGTGGCAGAACTATGAGATTTCTGTGGGAAAAACAAGTCTTCTGGCTTGTCTGGTAGATGTAGATTTAATAATGTCTGCTATCACTAGTGGAGGGGTTTTCCATCACACTTTGTGCCCCACCATGCCTAATTTTATATATAATATATATATAATATATCTGTATTGGTGTGTATGTATGTGTGTGTGTGTGTGTATTTTAAATATTTATTTTAAAATGTATTTCAGAACAGGGAACACCCTACTCATCAAGCAACCCCAGATTCTGAAGGCTCATCTACTGACTTCCAGGACTGTAGTTCCCAGCGCTCTTTCACTTGAAGCATTTGTTGATTATTTGGTCTCTCGTTTCCTCTCCTCCTTCTTCACCCCCCCTTCAACCCTTGATTAACTTCACTTCCATAGTAACCAATATCCATTTGGAAGATTTTTCAGTATCCCAAAATCCCATCACAATATTTGTCTTAGTATTACCCGGCCCCCTTGGTAACCCCAGTCAGGACATAACCAAAGGCAAATATGCCAGCTTCAAATAAAAAAAGGGAATAAGTGGCTAAGTGGAACAGCCTCCCAGCAGATGTGGAAGGGGTTGATATAGTGAAGGAATTTAAACATGTATTGGGATAGGCATATGGTTATCTTTTATATTAGACAGTGGGGACAAATTAAGGTTTGAATCTTTACGGCAGGAATACTGGAGTGTTTGTTGTCTCCTGTCAAATTCTATGTGTTTCTATGTGTATGTTTTAACGCATACACAAAAAAGTGCATGTTCTGTTTTAGGAGGGAAAGTTCCTCTTTCACTCAAATTCTTCTTTTTGAGGAGTTCAGAATGCTTAGTGGATTTAGGTATAAAAGTATGTTCTATAGATCTAAAAGTAACAATGCTGTTAATATCTAAACAGTGTGAAATGTGTTTATAAATTAAATACATTGTTTCCCTCTAAAGGCCATACCTATCATAGGCAGCTCTCAAAAGATCACAAAGTCACATAAAAAGTCCTGTCCCAAATCCACAACATGTAAAACAAAAGTGCATCTGTTGGGCCTTTAAAATGTCGAAAGACAGTAGATAAACATGGGTCATATGTAGCTTCATAATATTCTTACATAATAGATCCACCTGCGTTTCTATCAGTTATTTTCACTAATTTAAGCACAAGTGTCCATGAGTACCAAATCCCCATGTAGCAAAAAAAATGGTGACATAAAAATATTTTATAAATGATACTTGGGATTTATTCAACTCAAACGATCTTTCTAGATTGTAAGTGTGTTTGAGCAGGGCCATCCTTAACTTTTGTTCTGTAAGTCATATCATGATGCGCTACATGTAATGTCCTCTTTACCCATTGTACAGCGCTAGGGAAAGGATGACACTACAAATCAATAAAACAATAATAAATAATATTCAAAAAAATTATGTTAATAATTGCTTCCAAGTGTATCATGTGACCACGTGTGTCCAGTAGGTGGCCACAGGTAAGTAATTTTAATGGCCACTGGCAGCAAGATGCCAGGGCTATTCTTAATCCCCAGTCCAGCCATGCCACTCATAAAACAATGTATGTTGCTTCATAAATGCATTTGAGTATATGTAGTAATGGTGCTATATCATTGTTCAGTCACAAGTGTAGGGTTACCAGATAAATGATATTGATTATTGCGCAAATAAATGTACCTGCTTCAAATATATTTTGCATGTCTACTTAAGAAATCAATGAAACTAGCATTCTGACTCATTCTAATCATATTAAAGTCACAAACTACAACAGATATATTGCTAGATCTGGTTGCAATTCTGCTTCCACTTTCTTGGAATTCTGCAATTGTGGTCATTGCGCAAAGTCTTAGCCTGTCCGCTTGCTCAAGCTATTGTGCTGCGCCTTTCTGGTCTATAAAGTGTGAAAGAAATTATAGACCAGTATAGCACAGTATGTGTTTTTAAGTATTACATTAGTGTGCTAATGGTCTGTAAAGTGTTAACAGTTTTATGCTAGCTAAAGCTGGTCAGTAATGTACTAAACGACTAAGCTGTGCTATATGTGTGCTATACTGTTCTATATGGTTAATGCTATTTGCCAATTTAGCATGTTCGAACAGTGACGGCAATCCAAGGACTAACCAAGCAGTAGAGAGAGATAATGGGATATTTCATTGGGAGAAGACTAGGTCTATATTTTCATTTCAGGCAGCTCATGTGATTAGTAGTTGATTTTATTAGTGAGTTCATCTTAATAAATTTTATGTTACTCCTTCCCCTCAAGGGCATTTGCATTTCAGGCCAGCTCATGCATAAAATGGCAGAAAAGACATTGCCTTTGGGTAGCTGTAAACCTAATACCGCTCATATTGGGCAAACATGGTTGACTTGAATTTATAGATTTGAAGTATTTATGTATTGCCAGCAGATTGGGTCATTACGAAAGCCGTCTGCGTAGAAAGCAGCTGTCAAAAGAAGTCACGAGAACAAAAAAAACACCCTTTTTTCGCAAAGCTGTACAAAACATGTATGATCTGAAACACCAACACGCTTATATACAATGAAAAATATGGTTCATACAAACAAAAAGTGAGACTGTGAGCTGGAGATACTTCCATTTATTCAATTATTCCATTTGGGGAGACATTGATGTAACTATTGGGCATGTTGCAGCTGGGTGTGTACAGATATATGTTCCAACGTCTTCACACACATATCAGGTTTCCTACTCAGACCAGTCAGAACATTGTGAGAGACTCAAGGTACTAATAACCATTAATGCGTATGGGAGGTAAAAAAAAAAAAACTGGGTTAAGCTAAGGTGTGCAGTGAACATGTCAGTCCCTGACATCAAAATAAGTATAATTCATTAATTTAAAAAAAAAAAGTTCTTGAAAAAAGGCTGGATTCATGAAATACTCAACTGACAAAATCAGATCACAGTCAGTCAATAAAGAAAAAATCATCAATTGTACATAGTCAAAAAGAAGTAAAATTGGGGTTGGGTCTCACCCAAATTTCGTATTATGTATGCCATTAGCCTTACTTGCACGTTACAGACATTGGGTACTTGCACATTATAGTTTTGGGATTGCTGCTCCACAACTCAATGCTGAGTCTGCACAGAAGGAGCCGGAGAAATGGCCGGAAACCCAGAGTCTCCCAGGTATGGTAATGAAATCATGGCCTTCTATATTGATGTTCTCCATGTGGAATGACAGAGAAAAGAAGAGGTCACTCTGATCAGCCAGCTGGGGTAGACCCACCACCTACTTACACCCTGATATTGTTTCAACACTTTATTTTCTTATATACATACACACAATGTGTGCTTATACTGTATATTCGTATAGAATATTTAACACCTACCAGTGTCTGTCCTTGTGAAACAACCAAGGGTTAACCCTGCGAAGGTCAGATGGCTACAGAGCACTGCACACCACAAGCCTCTATCACATAAAGGGTTAAGAATGCTTCCGTTTTGCACTGCAGTTTTGCTGTTGTTGTTGCTGTGTTTCTGTTTTTGTTTCTGCTTTTGTTATTTGTACTGCATATTATTTGTATTTAAGCAGAAGTGACAGTGAGTAGACGTCAATAGGGAACATCGACAATAGAGATAAAATGAATACATCACTTCTATCAACAACAAAAAAACATTTGGCTACTGACTTTTGTGAAGATATTGTTCCTGTGTCGTTTACCGCTGTTCTCTACTGTTACCCATATCAGATTTGTAGGCTGCCATAATTGTCCAGAAAATAATAGAAGAACAAAATATCAAAAAGGGTAAGGCTGTATCAAGCAATCTCCATGCGCATCACCAAAAGAGATTTGACATGGTTTGTAAATATCACTCAAGAGCATTTGGTTACTATGGAGACATTAAATGTGTAAAACCAGCCTTTAAAAATAATCATAGTTTGTGTGGCTTCTTTGAAAATGGTGTCAGTCACTTATAATATAACCCGATGAACAATCTACTGCAGGGAGATGTAGGTAGGCCCACCGAGGAATGACGGGAGTCTCAGGGTAATCATGGGTGTTTAGTCACTAAATATTGAGTTTTATCAGAATTATTGACATCACTCACAGCGATGATGAATTTTGTTTTTGCTTTTAATACATTGGGATCTGTATGTCTTCTGCAGGCTGTTTGCTTCTACTTTCTTACAGAACCCATATGTCTGTTTAGAGGTGAAAGATCAGATCTCGGGAAAGAGAATAGACTAATGTTCTCTCCAACAAATGCAGATCCCTCACAATACTATATGTGTATACCCTCAATTAAGAACGTTGACGTCCTGCGGCAATTAGAGAGTTAACAGAATTAGTGACTGGTGTTACAAAGCATGCTTTGTGTCACAGGAGGTGAAAGGACGTGCAGAGATAGCTTCCACAGCAAACAAATGGAGAATGTGTGTTTACCAATGTATAGAAATCGTGCACATTTTAAACACATACATTCATAATCCACGAATAGCTGCCACAGCGGTAGTTGATCTGTGCCAGCGAGCTTGAAAGGTTTGGTCAGCGAGGTACTGTAGGGAGTACATGATCAGCCACAGAAATATAGGAAATGACAAAAAGTGCTTAAATTACTTAACGTGCATGCAGAGGGTGCTGCTCATCTTTTCCGCCATAAAATGATCACAGATTAGAGGTGTTTCATTTCTTTTCTGGATCATTGTCTTTTAGTATAAGAACACAGTAGCTTTTCAGCTGTAAAACATCCCACCCCTTCCCCTAAAAAATGCAATGCCAGATCCGTACACTTTAATTTCCAATATGCTCCCTGGCTATCTAACCTTAGTACCGATAGCCAGACCTGGATTAATATTCTAAACACTCAAAGCACAAAGATCTCTGGCAAATTACAAAAGAAACATTAAGCAGCGTAGACAGGGCAAGGGTTCCCTGGTGGCTGCATGTAAGTCATTTGGTGGCCACTAGCCTTAAAGTGCCCTCTACAGGACCACTGTAGCAGCAGTATCCATATGTAATATGCATTACGGCCACTGGCATTCTGTCCAGTGTGCCAGATGGCCAGTCTGTGCGTGTCCCCTATTACCACCTAAATTGATTAACCTCTACCATACCCTGTTTTCTTCCCTCAATCTAGTGAAATTCTTAGTCATAAATCTTTAAACCCGAAATCTATAATTTTTACGGTGAGATTACTTGCAGCCTAAATTGAGAATATTACAATACTTCAAAATGAATTGTGAGTGCTTTAACTCATTTAAAATTCACTTGCCACATTAATCACTCCTGCTGCAGGAAACTGCAATGGCCGTTATATTTTTTTTGTTTTAGCATCAACGCAAACCATAATTTTTGTACGGTGTAAATTTGGTAAAGTCGTTTCCTTTGTATAGAAAAAGTATTCACTTTCTGTTAAACTAATTGAAATGTGGATTGTGACAACAGAAAAGAACCTAGGATAACTTTATGCATATACCAAGCTTACTTGGACTAACGGTGTCATTTGATAAATATACGTTCATTTTCTCAAGTTTAATATACACTTGCCTTGCATACATTTGCAGAGAAAAAATATTTCCAGTATGCACTGAATCTGGCAGTCCACCAGCATGACAAGTAGAATTAATATCCCATTTGCAGGAAAATATACCCCTGACTCTTCTAGCCGATAAAGGCTACTTGACATAAATTACCCAATCTTAATACACTCCTCTCTATAGTTTCAAACCCAGTTTCATCCCTCGCTTGTTATATAAGAAGTGTTAATATAACGTAGAAGTGTTATATGTAGTTATGGAGAAACAGGATGACCCAAAACAAAATGTTTGTATGTTTTTGTATGTGTCTACAGGTTATATCCGATGCAGATATAAAAAATGTTAATGTTTATTTTCTGAAGAGAATAATAATGCAGAGTATTAAACTCTTCCAATGTAGGAATGAACAGAATGTCTGCTGGACATCTTCCGATTGTGAAGGGAAGTAAGCATTATTATCTACTGCACTAAGGCTCCTTGGCCGGCCACTGCATCTACAGTATTCAACGCTGCCCGTTGGTTTGGGCTTCTTCAAAAGAGCTTGGATGGAACATCTGGAAACCACTGACTGCCTTAACATTTCTGCTTGTAAGCGGCTTTTGCTGATGGAACTTCCTTGTGTCTTGTTGCTGTGCTCTGTCTTGCCATGGTGTATGAATTGTACATAAAAGTGTCTTCCGCAACCTGTTTCTGTTTTAGGTAATTATTGTGTGTCAACCTTTATATTAAATTGATGATCACATAACTGTATGCCTACAAAATCCCTGACCTTGTGCAAGTGTACCTAAAAGAATTGATGCTATTTTGATGGCAAAGGATAGTTCACTCGCTTTGCATTTTGTTGCTAAAAAATAATCCGCCAACATGTCTATTTGAAAGCATTTTTTTCACACATACCCCAAACTTTTGCACGGACTGTATATAATGGTTCACCTAACTGTCAAATGAACAGCCTAAATTCTGTTTAAGCATGTTATAAAAATATTTCTTTGGTTACTATGGTGATAAGGCCACTTTTCAAACTTTGAACTCAAGTCACTTTATATAAAAATGTGTTTTTTCTCTCTGCTGTGTTTTTTGCTTTATATATGCACTGTTAAATTCCCCAATATACTAGAGAAACATATTAAATACTTATCACACTGTGATAAAATCTGTCTTAATCTCCTGGGGCACCATCTGCCTAATGAAGGTCTATGCCGAAAGGAGTTAACATGGAATTCATTGACGTTTCTATAAAGCAATCAGCACAGTAAGACTTTCGTATAGGAGATGACGTCTAAAAAAATTACAAGATTACGTTGTAATCATAAACTACGGGTTTGTAGGTTAAGTAAGCTTAATATAACAAAAGTCATTTTGAGAAATGTTACCTTACAATGCTACATACTAGAGTGTTTAATATACAAAGCAAACCACTTCTCAGATTTGTGTCACAATTGAATGTTCGGTGGCCGGTTGAGGCTTATTAGATTTGTTATTAAACACTGAATGTCTCTGATTTGCCACCCTGGGTGTGAGGAAGAGTTTTAGCTTTGTTGGTGCCATGTAATTGTGACCTTGCTGTAGGCTGTAGCAATGCTGCACACAACTTTAAAGGGCAAAATGTTTTTATTACCAGTATCACATTAAAGTGAGTCTTCAAACGCATTGCGCAGTTTTCTTTTTTCTTTTTAAAGTAGTTCTAGTTTTTACATAATATTTTTCAGACAGTTGCATATAAGTCATTTAAGTATGTTCTAGCTCTGTTATTTTACCTGATTCCTTATTATAGTAACTTGTGGTAAACAGTGGAATGCCTCGGTCTTAATCACACAGTCACCGACTTGCTGACTATTGAAAGTCTTTCTGAGGAAATACTTGGAAGTCCCAGATGTGGTTTTAATAATTTGCTATAAGGATTTTGTCAAACTTGAAACTTACATAGTCCCTGACGGAAGAAAAAACGCATGATTGTTAAAGTTATAAAGCTGCACAAGCCACAAAAATAAGGGGCATTGAAGAGACTAAAACTGTTATGGCCTACAGAAAAAATGTAACCATCCTCCCTTAATTTTGGAGAATTCCATGTGTTGTCAGCATGTGGGGGCATCTCTAGAGCCTTTAGCTCCTTGGGTACAACTGGTCAGCACTCCAGCTGATGTGAACTACAAATCCCGAGATTCATGGCCATTCTAATGCATCTTTGAATAATGCTGTCATTTAAAAGTTGGGGCTTGTAGCAGGTTCCATTATACTGATTAATGTTCTTAACTGTTTGAGCATCCCGGAATATGTAGTCAACTGCAGTATGGAGGGAAGTACGGGACGGAAGATTATTTCAAAGGAGTAGAAATATTAGAACATTAAGACATTTCGATGTAATGTAAGAAAGTTTCACTTTACTGAGAGATTCGTAAATAAATGTATCACTCCATCAGGAGTGGTAGAGGCTAATACAGTAAGGGAATCTAAACATGCATGGTATAGGCATAAAGCAATCCTGAATCTAAGATGAGAACGGAGACTGGCTAAGATCTGAGACTTAAATCAGGAAAATGGGCAGACTAGATGGGCTGAATGGTTCTTATCCGCCATCATAGTCTATGTTTCTACGACATCAACGGATTGACTGAATTTTTTTATTTGAAAGTTGATATCTATAGCCTTATTTTAGATATCATATAACCAGTTCATTGAGAAACCTACATCTGATCAGGGGCTAACACTTTCTATTGTCAATTGCCATGCAATGCATAGCTTATCAACTACTTGCAGCCCCTCCATCAGACGTGACGCATAAACAACTAAGGTGTCTGTTTCTCTCTAGAAGGGAGTATTTATTTCTCCCTCTCTGCTCTTGTAGTTGTACCTTAACACGCTTCTTTTGTGTCTTGATGGATGGATACGAGCTGGAAGCCCCTTTTTCAGGTAGTGCATGAAATGTATTTATTAGGTTTTATCACTGTCTGATTTCATACTGTGTCATTTGTTCAGGGAAATAGATGAATGCTGTGTAGTGCTCCAGGTTCTGTAGGGTACCACAGCAACGTGACAAATCAGAGAAGACTTCTTTGAGAAATCTTTGGTTGCAGACATTTTGACAAGTAGGTTTTGCAGATTTCTACCCAATTAATGATCTAAACCTTCTCATAGATTTGATGACAGAGAGAGGCTGTCGTTTAATGCAGGCGCAATACTTGTAGCAATAGTTTTACAGACTGGCGCCTAACATTGCTATAATGAGACCCAAGTTTGGGTCATTCACACATCGATTGGTACTTTTGGACCTGCCTTCAGAAATCTACCCTGGGCAAAAATGCCTGGATAATATTTTTTGGTGTAATGGGACAGGCTCGTTTGTTCTCCTCATTTTAAATTTACTATTAAAAAAAATAAATAAAAGTGTGTCCCATTTAAAGGTACTTTCTCCTCTAGACATAGCCCTTCCAAGCTCTGTGGTGTCTAGACATCACTCTTTTTATTACACATAACTGTATTTAAACTACAGTGTACAATGTTTTACTTAACCAGTACATTTTTTTTGTTAGCATTGTTTTCTTCTTTTTTTATTTACTTAAGTCAAACTAAGGTTTGTTTGTTTTTTAAGAAAATCAGCACATTAGTGAATAAAAAAATCCACTGCCACATAATGATCTCTGATCTTTGTTATACGGTGGACAATTATAGACTGGGGAACTGAATGATTTGTGAATACTTGCACAAAATTAACAAACTTTCAATGGGCCTATATATCCTGATTCACTGTAATTAATAGGGACAGGTTATATTAGGTAAATAAAATGTTAACAAGTATCCAGTGGCAAGTAGAAAGAGACCTTTTACAACATACACCCTGACACTGATTTATTATTCTTATTATAATATATATTTACAATTTGAATTTGTAGGAAATCATAGCACTATATATCATATATGGATATATTGAAGGTTGAAAGAAATCCTGAGGAACAATTAAAGCAAAAAATGTAAAGGCTGTTGTCCGTTAGTATGGATTTCTAATTACATCTGTGCACCACATTTTAATTAGTATTTCTTTAGAAACATGCACTCTGCTCTGTTCAATATATTAGCCGGAACATTACAAACTTTGGCTTTATTTTTAAATGAAACAATTGTCTGCTTTTATTGTGTGAAAATCAGAAATTGTCTAACTATGAGTCCGTGGGCTGTTTTATTATTCAGCAAAGTTAATATAAATCAGAGCACTGTGCCAGCTGACGAATTAGACTGTTGAACAGAGATAATCAGGATTTTCGGGGGATACTGAAATGATCAGATTAAAGTGAGGTTATCGGCTCTGTTATTTCTAGAGCTGATTTCTTAGCAGATTAGAATGTCATCAGAACGCTATACTTCGAAATCTCATATTTATGTTCGGAAGGGTTGCAGAAATGGGAACATTGCCATGAAAACGTATAGTTATGCAACAGCCCATAACCTACATTAAATCACTTGAAGTATAGGGCGCTATATTGTCATCAAGTGAAAATAAATTATTTATACCCTTTCTTTACTGTTACGTTCGCTGGAACAATTTGTCAGATTTTGGAAATATAATCACATTAATACATTTATGATATGCTGACTATGTAAGAACTACATTATTAACAATATTAATGTTAATTCATAGAGTGACAACATGCTCTGCATTGCATTTCAATGAGATAAGTAACATAGGAATAAGCAAGGCAGACAGAATGATACATACAGTAATACTGACCTTGCTCATGGCATTTATAATAAAGGCCAGTGATGGGAAACCAGTATTACATCAATGTTGGTTTGATTAGTTTAAATTATTTAATGAGATTTATTGGAAATAAACATTTTAAAGACAAACAGGTGAGGGCCGAGAAAGAAAAAAGTCGGGCACGCCACAAATGATGCCGCCCATGAAGCTGACCTTATAAGAGCGCTATCGTCCTCTCTGATTGTTTTTAGAGAGAAACCAGGATGAAATCAGTGCCACACAATGGAACTGCCGATTACCTGTATAGCCTGTCTGGAGGACTCAACGCTGACTTACACTGAAGTATTCGTGGGCAGCTCTTCCAATGTTTATTAGGTAGCAGTGCTCAAGAAGGAGAAGCACCAAAGACAAAGTTTACCAAAGACGTTAGAAAGCCAAGAAATCAGGATTGATGGAAAGGGGCACCTTTAGGAATATGATAACTGTGGATAAACATACTATTCCAAAATGTAGAATCCAGACAAATGCTGCCAAGAGGGCACTTCGTGCTACTGATAAAGAGGTCATACATGGTTTCTAGTGGACTTATGCATTTGGATTAATATTAAATTAATTTTTAACAAATGTTGCCTGATTTGTGCATTCATACAAATCTCTGAAAAAGAGGCGGAATTCTCAACAAAGCAAAGGAAAACTAAATCTCAGAATTTTAATTATCCATTTGTTTGTTCATCTGCTGGTTTGGGGAAGAGAGAGAAAAGGAGAATATTACACAGAATGTACTGGTAATTTTGAAAGGAAAAAACCCTCTGAATTTTGTCTGAAGTGAAAGGTCAGCAAACAAAATGTGTTGTTTGAAAATGAATACGGCAAAAACTAAATGAACAAATTGCCCGATTCAAATTTGCTCGCCCTGCAAAAGTCTAGTATGCTGGCCACACAGTAGTTTGTGGATCTGTTTTGAAAGGTAGGGGTAATCTTCATCCTTTAGAAATTGTAAATGTTATCCACAGTGCAAGTTACATTTTTGAAGGTCTTTTGACATAAGATCTGGACAGAACATTGGTAGATTATTGCTTAAGTATGTGATGTATGTATTAAAGTGAGATCAAAGAGTCCTAAAATGGTTTATGGCAACTGTGAGGTTGTTCTATCCGATTTCAAGCCCCTTTCCAGCCCATCAAGAACTGGGTTTAACTCATCAACTTTAACTAACCTGAACCCACAAGACTATGTGAGATAGGTTAACCATCATCTCTTGTTTTTATTTTACCCTCCACACCTGTTCTTGAGGGTACTGACCCTGTCACCATATCATTTAAGGACTCTGTTAGGGTTGTTCACAAACAATTTTACCACCAAACAATAGTTGAGGATGTACTATATTGTCATTTAATTGATTAGACTCTTTAGTGAAACAATTGCATAGTCTTAATTTTTTGACTGTATTTAAGAAACCTTTCCAACATATTGGTAAATGACCTAAAAATCCACAGTACCCCAAACAGTAAAACATTGTGTGAATACTGACCGCGTAACTGTAACAATATGAATAGACAACTGCAGGCTAAATCTTTTTTTTTTTTTCTTCTTGCAGAAAATCACAGATATCACATGAGCAGGAAACATGTGAAAAGCCAGTAATACACGGATATTAGCAACAATTAGATAGTGTGAATTAGATTAGATTAGATTAGTGTGAAGCATCATGCTTTTTGTGTGTAAAACATTTGCATGAGGGAAATCTTTATGGCAGAGTTTTAAGTTTTCACCAAAAAAACTTCATCTCCATTACGTAGACTTCACCAGCCTTATCATTATTACTATTGTTATTTATCAAGTAGTATATAACAACCCAAAAACAACAGGTTAGGACGGCCCTGTTCAAATGATCTTACAATTTAGAGGACATATATGCAGCAATATTAGTTTTTAACCCCTTAAGGACAATGGGCGGTCCCTAAACCCATTGAAAACAATGCATTTTGAACCCGTACATGTACAGGCTTTGTCATTAAGGGGTTAAAAGTAAGATATAAAGCACCTTTTTACCACCAACAGCAAATATGCCATTTTAAAGAAACAATCTTTGTTATGTGTCCAGAACTAAGACGTTTGAAATTCTTGTGGTCCAGTTGCTCTTGGAGTGGTGGAAATGATGAACTACTTGATTTTTCCAGAATATCGTTTCTATAATAATATATATATAAAGAAAATCTTAATACTTAATTGCCAGTAGGTTCTACAGATGAAGACTCCCCATCATCTAATACATGAAAACACTTTTCATGTATTGTAATGTTAATCTCCAGAGCCTCTGAACCAAAATGTAGCCTGAATTTTCTACTTGAGCAGCACTTTTATTGATCATGGAAAACCAGATATGTCCATATCATTTAACACAATTTCTTTTACTGACCACGATAGTTACATTTCTATTATTATTGATCCACAGAAAATCAAACAAAATCTTCAGTGCTACCTTTTCCTATTATGTTTTCACCAGGGAAAAATATTTTACTCTTCCTGACACCAATAAATTCCATTTGTTTATTTTCCCGGATCAATAACTTGCCCATGTGTTAACGTGCTCAAGGTACCAGGCTAATTGTAAGCATTTAGTGGTACTTCTCTGTCTATAATTCTATTATAGAATCATGCTTTATGCATAGGAGTATATACATTTCAATTATAAAGCTCCAAAGCATCTGGTATTGTGTCAGACAGCTGAAGTTTTCATGAAGGTTGTCTCACAGGGTAAGGACCACAAGGGTCTATATGCATGTGCAATCTGAACACCTTGGAAGAAGACAATTTATATCATGTAAAGGGTCAATAAGAATGGACAATCCACAATTCATATACAAGACTCCAGTAATACACACAATGGGACATTACATGGGGGTATTTTATCCAAGAGAATACTACCGTTTTATTCATTTCGATCTCTACTTGTCCATTTAGCATACCGAGGGGGGCCGTTAATAAAAAGACCCAAACAATGTCCGGTGGGCTACAAACACTGGGCTAACTTTGTGCTTGGTTGGAAATAATTAGACTGATTCCAAATCCCAGTCCAGCCACTCTTGTTTGTTATAGCTACAGCTTGTCCATCACTTTTTTCATTAATTTTCCTGGTGGCAATGAAGACATCACAATGAAGACACGGGCTGGAACCTATCACAGTGGAACCCGATGGGTTGCAAATATTTGTCATCATGAAGAACTGACTTTGAGGTATAGGGGACACGGAGAAAGTATTATAAGACATGACTTTAAAAACTTTCATGTAGAAACCTGCCATTGTTTGCTGTTGTGAAATTGCAACAGTTTAGAGGTTCCGTGGGCATGAGATGCCTTCAAATACCCCAATTATGCCAAGCAGCCAGAAACACGGTTAAGTATCTTTTCAGATAAATTGCCCAAGAGACTGGAAATTACACACTTAAGCTCCAGTACACACATAAATACAGAATGTTTTTTTGCATTACTGAAAATGATACAGAATTGGGTAGGGGGCTTATTTCCCAAGACTCCATTCTCTCTCTCTCTTTGTGAACAGAAAAAATACCTAAAATCAATATGTCTTTTCCTTAATAAGCCAGAAGCTGCACATATACACTTTTTTTTCTCTTCAGTTTTAGGTTGAAGACATTTGTCAGTAAACATTGCTCCTTATTTTGCAGCTGCATATTGTATTAAGAAAGATGTGAAAGCCGAGGGTCTATTTTTATGATATAGTATCCTATTATGTGATCTTTATGAAGCAAAAGAAACACACAGTTTTGTTTGCTAATAAATGCCATAAATTGAGAGGCTCACTATATACATGTCCAGAACTAGTTACAAGTTCTTTGATCACCCAGTAAGAACCTGCTGAACATAAAGGTTTGTTTTGTCGACGCGTTGTTATCCACACACGGAAGGGCATAGCAGCACACATAATTCATTATACAATTCTACCTTGGGTTACAGCTCATAAAATTACATTTTCATAGCTCGTGTCTCAATTATCCCTAATTGCTGGGTGTAGGAGTCAATTGAAAAAAGCAACAACAAGTTGGCTTTTCTGAGTTAGCAGGGCTGGAAAGAGACCTGCTATTTAGATTGATAGAAGGCATGTTTGCTTGTTAAATCAAATTGCTGTTGGTGACTGTCAATGCAGCGCTCTCACACTCCTTATAGTCTGAGATGCTGAAATCCTACCACCTGGCGCCACCTGCAGGATAAAAATAATCCGGAATTTGTCAATTCCAAAAATTAGGAAAATGTTTTTTTAAGGACGAGTAAAAAGGTGCACAGAACGAGATCCCAATAACTATGCTAATGACAGGAAACCGGCTCTACTTTCAAAATTAGGCAAATTATTGGACCTTTTTAATCTATTTCGGCTAGTATATTTTTTTAGCCGTATACATTGTTTCAAGGTACTTTTTATAATCTGTTATATGACTATGTTGTCTCTGCATGTAATGAGAAAGACCTCCATCATCCATTTCCAACCATGGTTGACTCACTCTTCTTGGGAAGCAGTCGCTATTACCCTGGAGTCCTTTTGAAATCTATGTATTTCTGTTACAAAGTAAGCTGGTATACCAGCTCGCAGTATTCATGTAACTATTAAAATTCAGCTTGATGTCTGCTAGAGGCTACTGAGCATCCATCATTTATTTTTACAACTGATCCCTATGAACCTACCAATGTCAATGTTGTACCAAAAGGTGTGTCACTTGCCAGGGATCTAGATTTGTATTTTAACAGTGAATGCTTTTGGGCAATGTATAGTTCAAGATTGCATGAAAATCACCTGTGCATTATCTTATGTGTAGATGGGACATGTGGTCATTGGAGTGGCAAATTGATGCCCATCCCTGTTTAATGTAATTAAGTTGCTTTATGATCCAAAAGTAGTGTTCATGGTGCATTGACAAGTTCCAGGACATCTTAAATTTGTGTGTGGACCCCCGCCAATCAATTTCTTAATACATCCTCCTATAATGATCAACAAAATATTTACAATACTTTCAACTATATTTAACCCTTGAACACTAAACTAATGAACCATACAAGAGGTCCTGCTATTAAATAGAATAGTGAGAAAAATACCGTAAGTATCGAATGCACCTGACCAATTAACTCCAATGCTCATTTTTGAACCATTTGTTATACATAATGGCGTTTACACTCTCAACCCTAATCCATTATATATATATATATATATAATATATATATTATATATTATATATGGTTCATTATTTTTTATGACACTTGAAATCGTTGGAATTTACATTCAAAATTCCCGAAATACAACCAATGTGCTTTTCTAGTAGACCACCAAACAATGCAAATTTACATTAAAGAGGCAAACTGTAGCGCATCTTAAACCTCCGTTCCATGTGGTGATTTTTAGAAGGTCAGGTTGGTAAGCCTGTCTCTTTTATTGGACGACTGAAAAGCCGCATAAACTGAACTCAAAGCCCAGGAGGTACACCACACACCTTTCAGCATTGTACAATGATTTGGGTACAGAAGCCCACATAACACCGAATGTCAAGCTATGTCCTTGTTTTATTTTATTCCATTTTATAACAAGTAGTTATGTAGGAGATATTAAGAGGTATTGTTTTTGTTTAATGCTCTATTCTATAGAAAGCCTGTGTCTTAGCATGCACGTGTAAAGTTTCTGAATTTATGTTCTTTCTGTAAAACTTAAATGTCCTTTAATGCTCTTTGGTAGGTCTCAGCTCAGCCACCTGTGGAGCCCTATGCCACTCTCAGTGCTGTGTTGGAAGTGCCGCTTTGGCAGTTTCCCATTCTAGAGCCGGCAGAGCATGATTGGCTTTGTCATTGGCTGCCACTGAGAAAAGACTGCAGAACGTTCATTCTGCTTTCTTTATATGAAATATGTAGCAAAGTATCTTAAAGAAACAGCTATTTTTTGTTGTCTATGTGTATTCTACTCTTTTATGACATGTTTTAATATGGAACACTTTGCCCAGTTCTCTTTAGCAATAGTTTTTAAACAAAACCTAGCTTAAATGAACATAGGTACTGAAATCAGTATGTTTCTATTTACCCACCCTAGGAAATACCTACCAATGGAGATTATAACACACCTTTAATTAAGGGGAACTTAATAATGCACACTTTTTAAGAAGTAAGCCCCCTGAGAGTATAACTGCACCAATCTGATCAGTCATTACTGTTGTATGATAAGAACAAACTAAATTACATACAGGAAAGATAACAAAATAACTGCAAGATGAGAGAGGGGAGAGTATAGTTATAATAATAAATAGTGGAGTTAAATCCCCATAAGATTCAAGACAATTGTCTTTTATGCATAGATCCAATGTGTCGAACCCCAAAGAGGGTGCATGACCGGCTGCCCTAAAGTCAGACCTTGAGCATGTGGACGGAGACTCATTCCCTAAAAAGTTGTCAAGAATATGGTTTCAGCTCCTTCACTTCACTATATGAGGGTTCAATTCCAGTGACCTGCAGAGGTTTGGCTGGCCCAGTAGAATATATAGTTATATCTGTCAGATTTCTTCAGTCTCCTTACACATTTAATAATGTATTATACCCGGCCAGCTCACAGCTTCTAAAGAAACCTGCAAGTGTTGGCCTTTCATAAAGAATGGTGATGTTAGAGAGTTAAAACCACAGGTCTTCTGTAAACAATCAGTTTAGTGAATAGACCCAATAGAGAAGTCCTACCCAGAAAAACTCAAATAGTGCCTTTTGTGTCATAATAGTCCAGCTATCAGGAATGTTGTATATGCGAATGCGCATATTATGTATGTACATATAGTAAAATCAATTACGGTAATACCTAAAAATATTTTTACATGAATCTCACGACATCTAACGCAACACAGGAAGACTGGCAACAACAAAGGGACTGATGGTGCGATGGAGTCATAGTGTGCCACAAGCAAGAAGGAAGAGCAAAAATTGCTACCAGGGACCATCAGAGAGTCATGAAGAACCTTAAGGATCACCCCTAATTGCCAGGATTGGAGGTGGGATCCCTCAGGCAGACTCCTTACCATGGGAGATGTGTGTTGGGGGAGACAAGACAGAGACCCCCCAGCCATTGACTCAGTGGACCGGAAAAAGACTGACTGGCTGCGGAAAGCAAGGGCCCTATATGTGTCGTTATTCAGTTTTCCTGTCCAATCAGCTGAGTTGGGAGATACTTCCCATTCGTCTTGCTGCCATAGATAGCCTCATACATACTGTGACTCCCGTGGAATGCTGGAACATGTGGCCTCTTCATGTAAGCGGCAAATTCTTATTTGATTGAGTTCATTAGTGAGGAATCTATGCACAAGTGTTTGTGGGAAGAAAGACATTTATTTTTTCCATAACACATGTGCATGCCTTCTAAAGGTAACAGCATCATTGTGCTGTTCAGATGTGCAAGCCATAGAAATACCAGCTGTATGTATTCTAGTTATGTTTTCTACTAGAGTTCTTAGGTTATTAGTCTGCTGTTTGCTGACTATAGTTTTTGTGCACACTGCAGTACTTATAATATAAATTAAATTATCGCTCTGTGATACAAGCTTGAATGTAAAGAACATACGCAGTAAATATCAATATGTCCTGCTAGTTTGCAAGCTCATCTACTACTTACTTAATATACAGTACAGTCCAAGCTTATTATTGTTGTCAAGAAAGTAATTTTATGAGGCAATAAAGTTTGGTATTAAAATACACCTGTCATTGAAAAATCACATGTGTAATATTTCACCTATACAAATGAGTAATATAGTTTCTCTTATATGTTTCTGTCAGGCATCACCCAGAGTCCCACAGACTGCAAGTCATGGCCGACCCCTTTAAGAGGCCTGGGTGGACTTAAACTCACTGATGTGTCATCACCTAGTTCTGGTATGGACTGAACTCTGCCTCCCTCACCTGGCCTCGTCAGCAGGCTTTAAAGATCAGCCTCACCTCCAGCCCAGTATCTGGTTGTGTTTGTTTTGGTGCTGGATGTGCTAGAATTATATGCCTGATTTCCTGGACTTTAACCTCTGCTTTGATACACGTCTATGAACTCTGTCTGCCGGCCCTGACGTCTGCATTTTGCCCAGAGGCTGCGTCCTTTTGCAGAAGCGGACTGGGAGGCCTGGTTCATGGAGAAGCCGACGAAGAAAGAAGACACTGGCTGGAGCGGATGAAGAAAGAAGACAGAAGAAAAAGAGGCAAGAGAAGGTAGGGAGACATTGAGAGAGTGAGTGAGAGTGTGGGTGCACGAGGTGACATCCTGAATGCCAAATACTCTAGGTACGCCCCTGATTAAAATTCAATCATTATCATATCTGGGAATTCTGTGTGACCTGGCTGATGCCCTACTTCCCCAGTTCAGCTTCCCTGGGCTGGGGGGGGGGGGGTATGTGGTCTTTCATCTTAGAAATAAAGTTTGAGATGTAGTATTTCTCTGCATATGTATCTCCATGTAGTGCTTTTTTTCATCTCTTAAGTCATGTGCAGAGCTACTGTAACTAATGCATTAAAGCACATTATTGCCTTCCTGCTTTGACTTCCTAGTATGATAGTACACTTCGACGAGAGACCTTTTAAAACTTCCATGTACTATAATTTTTTCTATGAATAGCACTTGTGATGGCTTACAAAAATATCAAAAGAAATAACGTATAATCATTGGACTACAGTTTTGAAGATTTTTGTACTCATCTTTATCTTTACATATATCTTTTTTTATCGTTATATATCTTACTCGACTTGCAAGTTTCCTTAAATTCAGACAACACTTCATAAGAAATAAGCATTTTCTTTCTATGCTCGTGTTTGTTCCAAAACACATATTACATTACTTGTAGTAGAGCAGGTACACAGCTTATTTTTCTTGCATTTGTTATATGTAGCTGTGCAGTTCTTTTAACTTTAATAATAACATTCTTGCAAGGAGAACAAGGGGGTAAACCTATGAACCTTGTCTTCAGTATTTCAAGTAAGACCAAAGAACTGTTGACTGTTTCAACCCATGTCTCCAAATAGTATAAGGGAGTGCTGGCATAACAGCTGACACGGATGTGACACGAATGACAGTCAGTTCTACCAAGGCACACCAATGCTGTGTGCTTTAAGGGCAACCCGGACTCTGCAAGATGCTCAACTATATTGGGGGCATACAATACCTTTCGGCATCTTACGCTCTTGCTTTCCAAGAATGCATGCACTGCCTTTAAATCTCTTTACTTGCCTGTAGCTGTGACTTTTCCTGAGAGGGCATGTTAAATCAAACAACTGTCAGTGCAATTCAGGGCTTCAAACACCAAGTTTAACGCTTTCAGTACTAAACAGCTTCATACAGCATATTCATTGACTACACCGACAAAGTCGCAGATTTCATATTTATTGACCACAATCTACTTTTTTGTACAGTAAATAAAAT
Organism: Spea multiplicata; assembly: GCA_009364415.1. Lineage (NCBI taxonomy): Eukaryota > Metazoa > Chordata > Amphibia > Anura > Pelobatidae > Spea > Spea multiplicata. The sequence goes on from VKOC01017964.1 coordinate 64,308, forward strand.
TATTTACTTTTAGTGATTTTTTGTTTCTTCCTACATATTTTCAGGGCTGGCGCAAGGATTTTTGTCACCCTAGGCAAAAGCTCAGTTTGCCGCCGCTCCAGCCTTGTATTCCACCATTGGGGCTGGAGTCGTATAAGCACATCATACACATGACCCCCACCTGCATTGACGACCTAGCACCTAGATTGCATACATAGGACTAGCTCCAGTGTATCCAGATATCTTACAATCTGTCTTTATCTCCCATTTTTCTCTACCTCCACTTTTCTCTTTTATTTCCCCTCTTTTCTTTGATTCCCTCGTTCTCATTAACTCTTCTTTTTTATCTAATTTCTCACATTTCTCACCTCCCATCTCTTGTTATCTCTCTCTTTTCACATTAACCCCTTTTCCCCATCTTTCATCTCATCTCTCCCTTTTCTATTTATCTCTCCTCTCTTCATCTCCTCTATGTCCTTTTACTTTAGCACTCCCCTTTTTCCCTATCTCTCTTCTTTCTCATTAACTTCCCCTATAATTTTCTGTTTGTCTCTCCATTTTCTTACTACGTAACATACGTAACCAGACAGTAACATACATACCCAGACAGCCGCATAAACCCAAACAAAGAGACTACACACACAAACTAAAATACCCAGGCAGGCACACACCAATATACATACATACCCTGGGAGACACACAAATACATACCCAGGCAGACACACGTTAACATACCCAGACACACACTTTCATACCCGGACAGACAGACACATACATAGACAGACACTATCATGTATACCTAGGCAGCAGTGCCGCCATATGAATGAGTATGTGTGAATGAATAAGTATGTGTGAATGACTGATTGACTGAGTAGAGAGACCCTGTGAAGAGAGACCCTGTGCTAGGTGGTTGAATATATATGTGTGTGTGTTTGTCCACACAGCTTGTCAGTGCCACCAAACAGATTACCTGTTCCACCTTTGGCAAATATCTTGCCTGGTCCCCCAAACAGCATGGGACCAGCACAGAGAAGCAGGAATGCAGCGGTGCATGTAAGGTGTGAGCCTGGTCGCAGCTGCAACCCCTGTGACTGTGGTTATTGCACTATTGATGCTATCCCAATGGCACAGAGCAGGAATGGGTTAAACAGCAGCATTTTAATGTGGGAGGAGGGCTAAAACAAGCTAGCAAACACCAGATGTCAACCAACAAAATAAAACATTTCATAACTTGCTTTGTGACTTCAGGCCAAGATTAATCAACTCCAGTGATCTCTGACTCACAAGATGGTTTTCTCAGGATATTAATAAAGTGAGGCAACTGACTTAATCTGTTTTAATATAAATAGGCTCCTTTTTTGGAATCTTGTAGAGATGCAAACATTAATGCTTAGTTAACTTGGTAAATGAACAATCGTATTTGAAAATATCAGAGAAGGACAGAAATATTTATGACCTAGGTGTTAGAAAAGAAGAATAATGTCTTAATAAAATTGGTTGATAAATTAAATGATGTGGTTATTTTGTATAAGTGTGAATTTGGGGGCTATAAAACACCGTGATATACCAATACCTAGCAAAATTCAAAGCTTCCAGACAAAAAGGAGCTAAGACTTTACTTTTTAATTAAAGAAAATCACCATGATAACATATTTGTATGAATGGTCAGGAGCGCAGTGGCCCAAGGGAGGCAATTGGCCTCAGAGCTCATACAGAATTGGATTGGCTTGCAACGTGTGCTAGCTGCTTGAAGACAGACTCTGCGCAAGTGGTTGAATAAATTAATAATAGTATTTGTGTGTATGTTGGTTTGTGTTAATTGTGGGATTGGGAGAAGTCGACTTAAGTTGCTTTTCCTCTGTCCAGAAGGTGCAAGCCCTCTCATGGATCTTTTTGAAAAGTAGAACCTATAATGTTTTTAACATGAAAAAATGTCTGCCCACTGGGCATCACATATGTATGATATTGTTCTGCTTTATTGCAAGACAGGATTTGTTCTAGCCGATGGACAGCTTTGATGTCCACACAACCATATAACTATTCATTCCATCGACACCTGATGAATCTCATTTGCTGGGATAGAAAAGCATATTTCCTGCAGCTGGACTTTCAAATGTACATCTGATGTGCATTATCAGCTAACATTTTGTTGAATAAATGTGTAATCAAATGGGTGATCCATTAGCAATAAATCTACTTTATTCCTAGATTTTAATTATATAGCACTGAATTGATTCAGACACTTTAGTTCATGTAATATGCACTGCTTCTTGAATCTTAATATTTACTGAGACATTAAAATAAACACTGTTATGGTCATATATGGGCATTTTTGTAATCTTTATTTTCTGTCTTTAAAATGACCTTAGATTTGACTTGCCAGATGCCTAAACCTTTGTGTCCATTTCACTACACGTACACCTATGAATGATTTGGCAATGGAGCATTTCTTGAACCGGCCCTTTGTAAAGACTTTAGGACTGGCTGGGGAAGCAGGAACAGAGCAGAGACACGTAAAAGCAAACAAAAGAGTGAGGGAGTGAGGTAAGGGGAATGAGTGAAAGAGCAGGTGGGGGCAAGGGATGGTGTAGATGTGTAAGCAAGAGTGTGTGAGCATAAATGTGTAAGTGTGTGTTCAGCCATCATATGCACTTTATAGCTTTGTGGTTCCTTTTAAATTGGGGGATTCAGCTAGATCCCGCCATATGCACTTGTCCTTATTCCCCCGAACACATCTCCTGAAGCCCATGGAACAGCGCAGCTTAGGTGGAGTGGGCCTTGACAGAGCTAGGTGGTGTGCATAAGGAGTGGTTTAATTTAATTGGTTCAAATTTGTTATGGGTGGGGTCACTATCAAGGTATATAAGTGGCAACCATTTTGTAAACGGTCACTTAACTGCTTTTCTAAATCCTGGTTGTCCTACCCTCCCTCCCTTTAACTGTGGGTTGTGGGGGGTGACTATCCCGTTTTGTCACAGCGGCGGGGATAGTTGGGGATTATTGTTTAGCACGGTGGTTTTTATGGTTTGGTTTACTAATTTGACATGGTTCAAGTTAGCTTGGTAGGTTTCGAGCTGGTCTGTGGCTCAGAACCTGGGGTAGTGTACGGGTGTCTCGGTATGCCCCTACATTGGTGGTTTGGTACGTTGGTCGGTGTAAGGGGTGTTCGGTATGGTCCTGATGGGGTTGGTAATGTTGGGTGGTCGTAAGGGGTGTGCTCGTATATCCCTGCATGGTGTGTTGGTTACAGTTGGTGGTGTAGGGTCGTCCGGTATGTCCCTGCACTTGGTGGCGGTTTAAGTTGTGGTCGTAGGGTGTCTCGGTAAGCCACTGCATTGGTGGTTTGGTTAAATTGGTGGTGTAGGGGTGTCTTGGTATGCCCCTATTGTGGTCAATGTGTTAATGTGGAGGCACATGGTATGTGTTGGTGCCATTGTTATATGGTTAATGAATTTATTATGGGAGGTCATTGTCATTGTTAATAAAAGGGAAATCTGTTATTTATGTTCTGACCATGGTTTTGACAATGACCTTTAAATATTGTATAATTTAATAAAGCTGTGGAAATTATATTTGCACCCAATAAAGTGTGTGTGTGCGTCATTATTGGGTATGGGGTACGGTCATCATGGGCACAAACTCAACTATGCGCTTGTCATGACTCTCATCTCCCATGATTTTAATGGAAACCCTTTCCTGACACAGATATATGGCTGCTATAATAACTGAAAGAATGCTTCAGAAAACATTTGTGTTTTGTGTTATTTTACCCTTTAATATGACAGATCTGCTTATTTGCTAAATAAACTAGAGAGAGGAATGTTTTGGTCTAAGTGGAACATCACCTGCGGAAGAGAAAGTTTTAAGTTATGCACAAGAAAAAATATATAGTCACTATCTAAGCAAGAGTGGAAAATCAGAGCACTGTACCATATTATTCATTGATAGCCCAACATGTTTAAATATTTTAAGAATAAAATAAGGTACTCAAGAAATCAAGACTAATTATGCATGCTTGTGCATAGTGTGCTTGATTTTAAAAAGGCATTGTCAACATTCTTTAGTGTCATGTTATACAGACTAAATGTATGATTGAAGTTTTAGAAAAAAAATAGAGGTCTGACAACTTAGGGCAAACATTGGTTTGTTCATGGTTTAGATAATTTTAATTTATATTAAACCTAGTTCCCAAATTAATCTCAACATGCCAACTGGGAATTGCAAGGGGCATATTGCCCAGACCTTAGCATAGAGGATTTGGGGAGACAGAATACATTCTAAGGATTTTTGGAGTGTGTAGTTTTGTTTAATTTGGCCCAGGGGCCCCAGGCAATAACAAATATTGCCCCCCTGTGGTGATGCCCGTCCCCTAGGCACATCTTATCATGACCACAACTTTCTTTAAGAAACAGCCTTCTGGTTTGGCAGTGGGCGTGGCTTCAGTGCTGAGTGCTGGTATACGATAACAAATACCGGTGCACACACACACGTATACATAGACACTCATGCTCAAATACACTTACACATTCATGCAGAAATATACGAATAAATAGAAGTTCGTGCTCACACACTTATACATAGACATTCATGCTCACATAAGTTCACACGTAAGTGCATATAAGATCCATGATGTCACCCTAACCTGCCCTGCTCTTGCAGACCCCACCCTGACCCTCGTGGGTCCCCCGACTCTTGCAGGCTCTCGGTCCATGCCCAATTGCTCGATGGGTCAATCCACCCCTGATTTGGCCTAGCCATCAGATCTCTATAGTTCTGCAATCAGCTGATGGTCATATGCCTGCTTTAATTTAGTGTGTCTGATGTTGTTAAAATTTTTGTGTGTTTCTTTTGGGGGTTTTTTTGCCAAAACAAACAGGCGGATAGTACATGATGTGCACTTGTGACACTATAAATGCAAGCGTGAAAAACTAAATTTAAAGCATCTCTGACACTTTTACTACATTTTACATACCCTATCTACTAAATAAGCCAATGTAATTATGATATCTGTCAGCATTTTGGTGGTTTAAATTTAAGATGAAATATATCCAAAAGATGATTACTGGGAAAAAAACTACACTCTAGAAGGTGTTTTGGTTAATAAATAAAAAATATACTAAAGGGTGTGAAAATAAAGTCCCATTTTAACCCTCAGGTGATCAAATGTAATTCCATATCAGTTGCCATGCTCGCACAAATTATATCGTTTTTCTGTACTTGGCATTCCTCTGAAACCATATTCTTATTCAAATTTAAATGCGCGGGGAAGAAATTTTTTTAATATACAATAGACGTTCTCTTGAGTTTAGAGAAAACATATGCAACTTGGTATGCTACATAATGTAGCAGTATATTTTAATTAAGATACTTTTAGCTACGAAATAATGTTAGATTGGGCTGTCTTCTGAGGAGTTTGACCTTGTTCTAACAAAATGTGCATTTGATCTGTGCTTTTTGAAGTCGCATAATAATAAACATTTAATTGCAATTTATGGTTGATCCCCTTTGAGTTATGTCATTTAATTTGGGGAATTTAGTTCCCACTGTGATCTTTTTTTAGGGATTTATTATTAGCTTATGCTGGGACTGTAGCCTACCTGTAAAAATATTTCACTTGGATTACCCCTTTACATTATAAATTATTGATACGTTACAAAGTCAATTAAGGTCTTGGCAAACCCTTAACCAATAGCCTCTGTCTAGACCCATCAAAAAGTGACCCATATTTAAAATGTAGGAAGGTATGGAGCTCTAAGTCTTTATCCATTCAAGACATGCATTCAAGTCTTGAAGAACGCTGAGTGCGACCCCACCTAAACATAATTTATTTGGCCTTTTTCATTTGACAAAATTTGCAATGTCTTTTCTAATAATCAAATTTTAACTAGATTAATATTTGCCATAACTACACCTGAACGGCCATCACTTAAGCTTGCATTGTTAAATGTGAATATCAGCACAAACAAACAATTTGTATGCTAATGTTCCATCAACTATAATATTTACAAAAAGTGGTTTTATGCCACACATTTCTTATTTCAATTATATTTCCAAATCTTTTTATTATTACTCCTTTTCGAAAGATATAATAATACTTTATCAAAACTCTAATAAATAGAGAAACGTGGATGTGTTTAAACAATTCCAATTACATTTTGCAAACACTTTGCATTTAGTATAAATGTGGAAATCTATTGGATCAGAATATATGAACTACAGCAGGGGTGTCCAAGTTTTTTCTGCAGTGGGCCACTTCATCAGAAAATATAGCCTTTTAGCTCTATAATGCATATTAATACAGGCTTAATTTGGCGATATGAAAAAAGCAGTGGAAATGTTTTTTTGATCAAGGCTAAATTACTTAAACAGTAAAACAAAGTCAGTCCACAAACCATTTCAAACAAGTTTAGCCAAATAAAACTGTACAAGGCTGGGGCACACTGTGGGTACAAGATGGATTTTAACTGGCTGACGCACACTGGAGGCAGGGCCGGATTAAGAGCATCAGGGGCCTGGTGCTGAGGATTTTGGTGGCCATTTTATGGAAATAAATAAAGTAGACAGAATCTTAACTCATCGGCATCGATGTATACTGCATGAAGATGACATCAGAGCTCGGGAGATAATACAAGATAGAATCTTATGTGATGGGATTGGGAGTAATCAGTACACTAAAAAAGTCATCATGCACGGGATGCCTGAAGCCACAATTTAGTGCCACTGATCCTTTTTAATAAAATATTCAGATTGAAATAGAGTAAATAACACATAACCTTTACTTTTACTCTCACTGATGTCTGGGCCTAGAAAGTTTTGTCCTCTGAAGTGACTACAAATTCAGGAGGGAGTTGTATCTCCGGATAAGTGAAAATTAACTAGTTCTATTTATTCCTACAGTAAGTAAAGTACTAGATGACCAAATAAACACACACCAGGACATGCTCTGCCATGCCGACACCTAAACACACACACCAGGACAGGCTCTGCCACACTCACCCCCAAAAAAATATACAAGGACAGGCTCTGCCACACCAACACCCAGACACATACACCAGGACAGCTCTGCTACACCAACCACCCAGACACAACCAGGACAGGCTCTGCCACACGGCACCTAAAAACACACACCAACACACATCAGGACAGTGACTGCCACACCGACACCACACACACAACAGGAAGACAGCCACACACTCCCCTCCCACCCCATACGCACCAGGACAGGCTCTTGCCACACCAACACCCAGACACATACATCAGATGCTCTTTTACACAAACACCCAGACACACACCAGGACAGGCTCTGCCACACCGGCACCTAAACAACACACCCAACACATCAGGCAGGCTCTGCCACACCGACATTCCACACACAGACCCAGGACAGGCTCTGCCACACCAACACCCAGACATACACACCAGGACACGCTGAAGCATTAAAAAAAATATTTTCTACACTGCTTTGTCATTAACTGCCCCTTTTGTATTTTTGTATTGATGCCCCCACCCCTTTTATATTGTATATTGTGATGCCCAACCACCCTCTTGTCTATTGATGCCCCCACTGCCATGTGTATTACCCCCCTAAAGTGTCAGGTGTTCAAAGAGGCCACCTGGCCTCAAAGTTCAAAGCAGCTGTCATGCAGCATTAAGACGGCCTGCGCCACCCGCTTAATGAAGTTAAAGCGGCCAGTGGAGGTGGTCTTACACTTTGAACTTCGCTGCCGGGTGATCGCTTTGAATGTGGTCTGCCGGCCCACGGACCAACCGGTCAGTCCGGCTTTGCTCAGAGAATAATGCAATAAGAGAAAATTCAGAGTAAAGAGTCACTGTATGTTTTATGTTTGCACAAGAAAGGGATAATGTTATCCTATGCAGACAGGCAGGATGAGGTATTATAGAAGGGAAAGAAAAAAAAGCCATGAGGGTAGAAGTAGGATTGAGGCAGGCACACTCACCTACACATTTTGGCTTCCTTTCATAGGATTCTTTACTGTACATTCAGATTCTAGCTAACAAAGTGTTTCTTATAAAGAAATGCATCCATAATGTGAAACCAACTAGAGAGCCAGAGGCAATAGTTTAATGACTCATAAATCCATAGGGTTTAATTTCAAATATCTGCTGCAGAATACTGATGGCTGTAGATTGAGTCAGAATCAGCATAGGTTGGCCAGTTAATGATCTTAACCACATCTTGCCTTGTGCGTGTTTCTGCTAAATAAGTGGTTGCTGTTCTGCCAATGTTGCACTCACATACGGATTGGGCAGTACTCTTCCCCTGATATCAGTTTGTTTTCTGATTAATAAAATGGCTAATATGCAGCATTTTGAGTTGTAATAAATTTGTCCTGAGCAGCTATTTCAGGTGCCTTTATTTTCATGCACACTGGTCAATTTTGGTCAGAAGGTTTATGAAGGCCAAGGAAAACTTTGTTTTTTGAGATTAGAGTATTAACTGGGATTAATAAATTACCCCAGACTGCTGTTTTTGAGACATTTTTGTTTATATTGTATGTGTGATGTACATGGCAGACTTTTTGTTCTAAATGATGCTATTCCTTGAGAGGCCCAAACTACAGTGTTTTCAAAAGTACTTTTCTTAGAGCTTTTATTTAATTTATATTTTATTGGTGAATTGATTTTTGTAAATTGTATATTTTACAGGAAGTCTCTTGAGGTAGTCTACTATTGTAAAATGAAATTACTTTTGTTTTGGATCACTGATTCTTATTTTTAAAGTATATATTTTCTCAACAGTGCCTTGTGTTGCATATCAGTTTCGTGTTTATTTATATAATGGATTATAAACATCAATATCCACGTTTCCAGTTTCTAGATTTTGTGATCTTAACTGAGCCTTTGTTTAATCACTATTTAAGGATCACTGTATTTTTTAATGGAAGGTCTTTATTAAGGACTTTTAGTTCTCAAGATCAGAAAATACTTAAAATATGGAGAGGCAGGGAAGTGGACTGGCCCCGGTGGGCAGGTTGAACAACTTACCTATGGTGTGCTGTCAAAAGATGTAAAAAGTATAGCAATCAGAAGCATACCTGTGATTTATCCTCTGCTGGTCATATACTGCCTGGACTAATTTGTTCCTTTCAAGGTCTGTATTGTCAGCATTTAAAGGTAAGTGCTGTGTGAAGCAGAGAATGTTCCCTTATTCACTTAAACTCTATCTGAAGTAGTAATAAGAACAAAACATTTCTCAGCATTTGAACTACCATGTTCAACAACAGCTGAAGCCTCTTCATCTACACTCAAAAGTAACTCTGCATAAAAGGCCATTCCATAATCCATATACATGAACATGTGAAACTCATGACATAAGGTCATTACATAAGACAAGAGGCACAGTCTCTGCAGAAGGTAAAAGGACCCCAGCCCGCCGCATTCAAGATGCCAGATGAGCTGGAATGCTTTAGCTACGGTCAAATAGTATGCCATGACTATGCACAGTTGTTAAAAGGAGCCGTATCACTCTATTAATAGTTTGCAAGCTCCTTGGATCTTCATGGAATTCTCTGACCCCACAACCAGCACCTTTGCTGTTATAAACCACATCATAAGGTGTTTGGTATACTTCCATACCCCCATGTTATAGTTGGCAGATTGATGGACTGCCACATACTAATGCAGAAATAAAATTCTGGCACAATATACAGTTCTGTGAAATATTTTTAATACTTTAGTATCAAATAATATATAATGCATTTTAGAAGTAAGAATACAATATTGTCAATACAGATTGACTGGTGAGGTCCATAAAGACCTTGTTGGATGAGGTTGGTGTGGAAGAACTTGACTGGCCCGCACAGAGCCCTGACCTCAACCCCTATTGAACACCTTTGGGATGAACTGGAAAGGAGAATGTAATCCAAACCTTCTTTTCCAACATCAGGGCCTGACCTCATAAATGCTCTCCTGGATGAATGGGCAAAAATTCCCACAGAAACATAATCTTGTGGTAAGCCTTCACAGAAGAGCGGAAGCTGTTATAGCTGCAAAGGGGGGACCCCACTACATATTAATGTCTATGTATTTAGAATTTAGAATGCAATGTCATCTAAGTCCCTGTTGGTGTAATGGTCAGCTGTCCCAATAGTGTATCTTGCTTGTAACTAGCCCTTTGAGCAAGATGTCTGACAGCACAATAGTCAACCTACACCTCTATCCGCAACTGTCTACAAACTGGATTTAAGTTGTTTTAAATTCATCCTCTGAATTTCCCTCATTTGCAGGCATCCAGGAGATGTAGACCTGGAGATGCTAACATTAGTATGAAAAAAAGCTGGCAGAGCATGATGGAGGTTGTAGCCACAAGAAGCAGAGTCCCTGGGATTGTTTCTCCTAACCTAATGCTTGTCAGTGCCAATGATTTATTGCTTCATATTCCCTTTGAATATAATTTCTATGAAATTGATACATGACTACCTCAGGCTTTTAAAAAAGTAAGCAGGTGCAGATTCTCATGAGTAGTAAATTACCATACAATTACATTAACAAACTTCCTGCCCACAGTAATGTAGGTGAGAATTTGAAAATCCAAACATTTTTAAAATGCTGGTAACCGCTTAATATTGCACTGGGATCCAATCTTCTTTGAATGCAGATTAATTCACGTCAAGCCATGTAGACACAATGTAATCATCGTTCGACATTAAAGATGCGTAGTGAGGGGCTGACCTCAATTTCTTCTAATTCAGCAAAATTCTCAAGGAGCAGCTCATTTCTGCATTTTCCACTGGTATCTTTAGCAATTATCTAATTATGGTGTGCAGAGGATAAATAAATGCAGTTGTAATTATACTATCACTAGATATGTGAAGTAGACTTCTAATCCCTCAGTTGAGTTGATGAAAGTTATACGATTTAGCATCAGGTCCCCTCAATATCCTAATAACCAAGCACAAATGTACATGTATTATATAAACAATAAAAAGACCAAGAAAACTAAATAAAAGTGTTTTACAGTTTACATTTAGACTTAAATATAATCCATTCCGATTTTACCTTGTCTGCGTGTTCTTAATCATGTAAGCCCAGCTTAGTTATGGGGTTGGAATTCGTTAAATATACATTAGATGTGTCTACCATAAAGTTCATCTGGATGGGTTCTGATTTAAAAAACAAAACACGTTGTAATGCATTACATGTATAACAGTCTAAAACAAAGTAATGTTTCTTAATGTATGTATGAAAATGATTTAAAGCACTGCTTTCCTGCTTTGTAATTAAACGTCTGTCCTTAGAAGTAGCAGTGACTTTGTTTTGATTCAAACATCTTTGTTACTTCTAGTTAATTATTTGCTTATTGTTCTCCTATTTAGTGCCATGTTAAGACACTTTTACAATCACAGTGCCTATTTAGAGTATACGATAGAATAAGTATAGAGAAATGTATGAAAGAGATGAACTTTGAACCTTAGCCTTGCTCACAAGATGTGTGCCAAGTCCTATAGCATACACACGTTCCTGGGTGGGACGGCCAAAAATAAAACCCAGGCTAGCCTTTTCTGCTAGCACGGGAGGGCTGACAACATTCAGCCTGGTGGGGCATGTACAGTCAAAAGGCCTAGAAATAAAACCACCTAAATCATAGGTGGCACAGAATATATTATATGTGCACTATCCAGTCCTTTCCAAAACTCATTTACAGAAAGAGAATTTATAAAAAAAAAACTAAAACGGTGCACGAAATGATCCAGTCATTATGGAAATGTCACTTAAATTTGCTCTAGACATTGTGGTGGCTATATGTAGAACTGCCATTCATAAAGGAAGCTTAGGTCACACACACACATATATATAATATATATATATATATATAAATGCTAAATAATGATCATGTTAGCTTTTTTTATTAATGCCAGATGAAACCTAACAAAGATGCAAGTGTTCTTGGTTTAACAGTATTAATTTTATAAATATCTTGCTCACTTTTTTTCCAGTCCCAGCAGATGTTCCCTGGAAAGCTCAACAATCACAACACAATTCCTTATTGCGAGCAGACTGATGGCTCCAATTTTAAAATACTATGTCCTGAATTCACATATTGGAATTGTCAAACATGTCCCAACAAACCATCAACAGTAAGTGGATCACTCAAAGGAATATGGCCTCATTAGAGAATTAGGAAGTATTAGCTCAATGTTATTGATCAATGCTTTCCTAAAACTAATCAGTTACTTAATGTCTCAAGTTCCTAAGTATTCAGTTTGGGGGTCATATATTGGTAAAAAAAATAATTTGATGTCCACACCAACGTCAGCTCTAATTCTCAAAATCAAGGAGTGGATAAACATATGGGCCATGACAAAAACATATGTGCCAATAATCCATATTTTTACAACTTCAAAAGCTGTGGTAATATTCGGCGGGGGTGAGTAAACATAATGGAAAAATACCTAATAAAAGAATTCACTGTATCACATAATAGACTTGAGATGATAATTTTCAGCATTTCTAAATGTGATTATTATATATGGTCATACTCTTTATTTTATCAATAAGCTTTTGGTGCACGTTGCACCTTAACCATTGAAATGAAAAAAAGAAAGCAACATCCTTAAAAATTACATTTTCTAATAGTTGTGCAATAACAAAGAATAAACTTAATGAAGAGAAATAAGTTCCTGTATACCTGTCAAAAAAGTATAGGAAATGTACGTAATGCAAGAGGCATTAATTATAATACAAAGGTTGCTGTTTCTTTTTCATTCAATTATTAAATTGTTCTGTGTTAGACTTATCGATGAAGCAGTTTTAAGTGGTAAATAAATAAATATGTCAGAAATATTTTATTCCTAAAAATGTAGCCGCTAACTGGAAATATGTACTCCAATTTGTGCTTTATTTCAATAAAACATGCCTACTAGGTTCAGTTTTCTCAATGTGAGCCTGGAGTATGTCAGTGTTCAGATTGGGATATCAATAAAGTTATATATTATGTATGGCGCATGCATCATTAATATAGCACCATGTCAAAGTGCACAACAGAGGATATCTCCAGAGGCTGCTGGGAGTACGGGGCAAACTAATCCTAACATCTCACTTTTACAAATGCTGAGTGTTTATACTCATTTTAACCACATTTACACTAAAGTACAATAAATCAACCCCAAAAAATGAATTGTTTTCCTGTCTGTGACTCATTGCCAGAATGTACTAAGTTACTGTACAGAATAAAGGATGTAAATGTTTAATAGTACCGGTTTATTAGAATATGGAAATGAGGACATTCTAGAAAAAATAGGAATGAGACATATTAGCCTTCCATCTCAATACATTCATAAGAGGACAATATGGCCTTTCTGGATTCTCTAGGTCTTTGGTCCACGGTGGCAGCTCTCTCACCCACTGACGAGAAACATAGTACACCATCAGCCTCCTAGGACGCTCTGAGAAATGTGTATTTTCAACACAGAAATGAAATTGTGGTAGATGTAGATCAGATTCAGCTTCTACAAGCATTACACTTTATGCACCTTCAATATGGAGAAGTGAAGTTGTGCCTTTTGATCTTTATTGGGAGGAATTTATCTACATCATTTTAGCTTCACTGAGGTACGGTGAGGGCTGCTGTAGTTGGTTTGCTCATATAATTGTCAGCGTGAGCTGTAATACTTTTATAACTGATTCCTAACAAGCGAAACACAATCCCTTTCAGGAAATCTGTGTTACATCCAAGTTAGACTTTTGCAACATGTTCTAATTTCACTGTGAACAAAAAGCAATGCAGTGTATGATCTACTCGGAAAACCTCACTTGAATGGCATGCGATGGAAGAAAAAAACATGTTTTCGTACCTGTTAGAATTCCATAAGGGTGTACTTCAGCCACTGTGGGGTCGTTTTTGTCTAGGGTATTCACCCCAAGGCTCTGACAACAACACTGTTGTTGTGTGTAGTAGACAGATGTCATGGTTAAAGAAAAAAAGAAGCTTAGTTCTCTCTAAAGAGTGCAATCCAGCATATTTATGTTTTATGTGTTTTATCTGGATGCCAAGTTACAGGTAATGCAGTGCACTGTGGAGAGACAGTCATGAGTTCTAAGTATGAGTGAACATAGGCTGAAGACCATGAAACAAAAGGTGTCATCAATATTTAGTTGGATTGGTCTGTGTTTAATAGCTAAATGATGGTGCCAAACGTACTACTGCGACATGAAGAACATTAAGGATATGAGACAGATTGTCTGCCTTGAAAAACTGTATGATGCCACAATGATATGCACTGATCTATTTATTATTGTGGCTATTCACTTGCTAGTACGTGAACAGTAAAAATGCATACCAGAATATATGTAAAATACATACGTTTTTGCAAATGTTTTATTTTTGTTTGTTCACGTAAACCAGTCAAAGCAGTCTTCCAGCAGTTGCTAAATCACAATTTCCAATTGCTTTAGGTTGGTCAAATTTTTTCAAACACACAGAAGTTAAACATACTGTCTGTCCCCCAAAAATCTCTACTGCTACATATGTTGACAGGGGACTTTGCGTTAACATTTGACCTTGGCATCTGTTCTTGTTAGAGGGATTTTAGGCAGTGTGCTACTGACAATGAATAATATACCAGAGGATTGAGTGTGCAGCTAGAACACCTCCAGGGAGGGGAAATGAGTAGATTAATGCAAACATTTTTAACGATTAATAATTCAGGCTGAGATAAGGGAAGTGTTTTAATCCTTGAAAGCTAATGATATTTGGATTAAAGTGAGGAAACCTTCAAGAAATGGCAATTTTGTGTATAGTCTCAAGGGCTTTTTACAGCATGATTGTGGGGACTTCCTGTTTAGTGGCGTTCAAGGTTTTCTTCTGCTTTCTTCTGCTTTTTCTGTGTAAACGAGCACATTTACAGTGTCATTCTCTCTTTTGTTTTATTTATTTGAAAGATACCATGTTGCAAATTACAGCAAGTGAGCTTTCAATAGAATGATACATTTGCAGTTTTAGAAACCTATCACAAGCCTCCTTCATTGCTTAAAGGGACACTCTAGCTGTCCTAAGCACTTTATGCTAGCTGTGTGGTTACTTTAGTGTTTGGGTGGTCCCCCTTGAAAAAGCATGGAAGGATTTTTCCTCTTCTATACTTGGGTTATAGAAGAGGCTTGAACTCATCACTTGCCACGTAATATACTTACTGCCAATAAGATACAGCCTGCCGGTAAAAGAACGTCATTGGAACAATATGAAATAAATCCAAGTTTTCTTCAATGCTAAACATTGCTAAGCTATTCAGAGCTTTATTTAATGCTCAAAAATAATTTAATTTTTTCATGTGACTTTCTTTGCTGTACTGATATGAGGCTTTTATTGTTTACTATTAAAATGTTTTCTAATCTATACCCTCCTTAGTAATAGAAAGAATAATTGTTCTAGTCTAGAAAAATTGGTTCTGTCTACTTTCGTTCTTCCGTTCCACAGAAAGCAAAACAAATAAATTGGTAAAAGGTATTGGGTATAGAATCATGTTCACATTCTATAAAGATATCGTAAAATACATCCCCGATTATTATACCATAATAATCCTTTTTTGTGGAGTATATCTTAGTGTACAGCTTAGCGGAGTGTAATTTCCTGAATGACATGTACCTTGAATACGCACAGTAATCCCTATTTCTGATGCTTTAGTGACATTCCACCAAATAGGAGTCCTTGAACTAAAGTCCCTAAGTAACCACTGGTTTAAGTCAACCTGCCCTAGGGCTTTATTTCATTTCATCCAGTGTGAGTAATTCTGACAAATGTATTTATTCAACAGTGTTTGGGCACAAGTCAATATTTTTGAATGATTGCTACTATGTCTTAATCAACTTGTTTGAGTGATGCCTGTAGATTAATAATGTTAGTCTTAAAATTTGTATTGTTTATTTTGTGACACTGTTTTTCAAGGTGACTTTCTAAGAAACATCCTAATGATTTATGTTTTGTAATTGTTCTTAGGATCATATTTTGGATAAAAACTTTAGAGGTACAGTACATATAAAGATCTGCCTCGTTTATATTGTCTCTCCTACTCTTTCACTTTCCCCTCAACCAACTAGATTGTTAGCTTGCAAGAGCAGGGCGCTCTTCTTCTTTTGGACCAGTTTGTTAGTGTTTGTGATTTTATATTTATCCTGCCGATTCTGATTGTAAAGCACTATGAAATTTGCTGGTGCTACATAAATAAATGTAATGTTCCAGATATATTAACAAAGGGATACATTTCCAGTGAGCAAGAAGAGTTGAGTTGGTCCTGTGTTATGCATAGTTAAATTGGTAAGATTTCTTGATCAGTTGCTTCACTAGTTGAACTTTGGATTTTCCAGCAGGAGGAACTTGTGAGAGCCTGTCCTTTAAAATGCCCAGTGAAGTTAAACACTCTCCTGCAAACCCGCCTGTAAGCGCCACCTTCGGTAAATAAATCCCAGGGATTACCTTACTCATTTATTTTAGATGATGTAATTTCTATCTTTGTAACCATCAAACCAAGTAAAACCTGATTGTCTTTTCATAGTTATCTCAAATTGCTATTTCTGGCATGATCTAGAAGGCTCTGTGGTCTCTGAGGACGCCTGGGAAAACTCAGTTTATTAGATTTTATTTAAAAATTGCCAGCTGATGACTTTCTCATTATGCTGTATAATGAATAGCAAACCTTATAGAGCAAAATTTCTCAGGAACAGCACCTTGTGTACTGCAAAGAGAATGTATTGATTGACTATGCTTCTTCATACTGTTGAGTATAAACCATAGACCTAATTCTGTAGCCCAACAATGGGTTAAATTGTCCATTTAAACAGGGTTCAGATCCTAACAGCAGCTCAACCATCATAACGTCTTCATGTTCTACACTGTGACACATTTGGACATTTTAATTATGGGACTGGCGCTGGACATAGTTTATGCGGAGAACATTTTTTAAGGACGCTTACTTATTTGTTTTGCTCCAGTGAAGCCTTTATATTGAAAATAAAAGTGTAATTTCCAGTGTGCTTTAGAGCTTTATCAACATGACCTCCGCGCACACATCACTGCCGTGGAGGCAGGTGGTCTGACCGCTCCTGCTAGGAATGCCAGCAGCCGGGGGACTTGCTGTCTACTGTTCTGAAAAGTGCCATTTTGTACTTTCAAATCCTTAAGCACATTCCCTTACTTAAACAAAACTTTTTCTTTCTTTTTATTATTTTATACCTTTTTTAATTTTTAATAAGTTGCATGTTAATTCCATTTTAGATAATATACTTGTGTGCAAAAGATACTATTGTGTCCTTCCACACATTGAAAGAAATAAACAGTTTAAAAAAAAAACACATTTACCTATTTACCTTTCTGAACCAGAGATCGGAGGGTGAAAGGGGACATGAGTAGGTTCAACGGCTCCACACATGTCCTACACATAGGGTTGGTAGGTTGGTGAATTGGGAGGTAATTGCCAGCCCCCACTTATTTTGTTATGCACTTTTTATGAAACATTTCTTAATGGACTGATTATCTTGTGTTCCTTCCTCCTCAAATTATCATCTTGCTTCTGCTGTGCCTCAATTGAATATATGCAAGGGAAGTTTGCTGTACTAATATATCCAAATACAAGTTAGTAGTTTTGTCCAACTCAAATTCACTTGACTTTTAATGAATAGACTGAATAATCTTTATAAATAATACAAACTATATCTGAAGTGTGATCCAAGCTGCTTCATAACCCATGATTGTACTTAAGTTTTATACAGCCTGTAGCCTGTCCTATAAACCCATATGATCTATTATGAGGAGAGAATCAGGAGAAAGTTGAGAAGCACTAGAAAATTACTTGTATCTGGAAGAAAAACAGAACGTACCCTCTTTATGCAGGATACTTAGATACTTTTTGGTCAATTAACATTTGTAGCCATTTTCTCTAATGTTATATGTTAATCTTTCTCTTCCATGCTAGCATGTATAATTTATTTTAAGATGTTGGCTAGCTCCATATAGCTATTAAAAACTCAGTGGATATCATTCCATCCTCTGGTGGAAAATCCACTATAAGGGTTTCTTCACTAAAATGGGTCCAACTAACTGACTTCAATGGGGATGCTGAAAGGGCAAGCCTGGCAAGTTAATTCTATAAGAAGGGCAGAACTGGTCCTGCATAATACATAGTTTAATCATTGTGGTGACACCAGATCTCACTCATTTAATTGTGCATTACACAAAGTCATCCAAGCTCTTCTTTACAATGCAATGATGACATCAACATACCAACCTCTGGACAGCCATAATGGGGACAAGGACATCGACACAAACATTTTGTAGTTGTAGACAGACAGCTACGTAGACATAAGCATCTTCTTCTTACTGTTGTACTTATGCATATGCCCCTCTGTATCATTTTCATGATTTTGTTTGAACTTTGTCATTCCTGTTATATGAATACATTTCTTTATTTCTTTGTCTTACTGTCAAGCCCTATCGCAAGCCCTATTTATCATTCCTATAAAACACAAGGTTTTAAAATATCTGTTCAGCCTCCATGTATGACCTGGGTCATATTAGAAAGAAACGTATAACATAATAATCAGAATCATAAATCATTGCCAATGAATACAACTAAAAAGGAAATATGAAACATGTTCTCCACATGTTGAAAAATGATGAAATATTCAGCTAATGTTTTCTATCATTCAGCATATGCTATAATACTAGAAAAATAGCATTCCATGTTTTGCATGTGTCAATCTGTCATGCACAAATAAACTAATTTCACAATCGTATTGTTATACATAACACCACAGAGTGGTGACCAAGTATAAAACAGCAAAGCCCCATTACTCAGAACTAATGGGTAGGCAATGTCCTTCACAAATTCATATTGATAAATATACAGTATGTTGTGATCTTCAGTCCTTTGGTTCTTCCAATCTTAGCCCTGTTAGTAAACTTACAAAAATGCAGTATATTTTTACTTAGACCGGCACTAATTGTTTGTGTGATAAGTTGCATTTTTGTTATTAACAAGCGCTGCTTCTGAAACCTAAGGCACGCACACACAAATATAAATATATTTTTCATAACAGCTTAAGTAAAATTGTCAAACTCTTTTCGCTATTACTACCCAATGCTTTGTTGCATGTCTCCTTGCTATGTGTATGGTAACACTAGACTATGGTGGCTATATAACGTAACATTCTAGGATAGAGGTTGCGCCTTCTAACATCACAGCATGAATTGGTTCTAGGATAATATTAAGTGAAGCATAATACTTAGGGGTCATGTTTAAGGAAGATTATGTTCCCATCACTTGGAACATTTTGGAATCCATTGCATACAGTATTCCCTATTCGTCCTCTCTGAATATTATTCATTCTCATGGCAGTATCAATGCTGCGTCAATGTACAATATAGCAGCTGTCTGGATGGTAAAAAAGAGGTTCTATGATGTTTCATTATTTTTTTTAATGGGGTTTGGCCCATCAGCTTATGCTTCTAGATGTATGCAGTCCCTTGAATTAAATAGTTGGGAATCACTGGCAGTAGTTTCCCTTGAATATAGAGTACCACAAACATGAGAACTGCCTGCCTTTTACCGTGAAGGTCCCACAGACAACACTACTTGGTATTAGTTGAAATTTCATTTTGTTTATGTAATTATATTATGATTATAAGAATTGTATGTTTTTTTCTTAAAGCAACTTCTATGTTGCCAATGTAGCTTAGAATTTCTATTGCAATAAAAGGCAATACTGTGATTTCTGAAATATTGCAGTTATTGCTATTGCTATAAAATTTTATTTTGATACTCTATAGACTTTACTTCATATACTTTGATGAAGTATTTTACAAATGAAGCAAATCAACAAGAAACAGATTTTATTCATCTCTGTTCATCAATAGCCCATTCCGTTAAATCAATTCTGTATTTTAGACTTAGTAGTATAAAATACCACTTGTCAGAGATCTTAGATAGACTGTAGGTTGATTTACTATCTCTGCCTGGTGTATGCCACACACACACACACACACACACTGAAAACTTTAAGGATATGACTGATGACCTGCCAGTCTTTGTCCATCGGGGAACTTTTCCTGATGACACCTCTCGAGCTGTCTAAATACTGACTACACACCTGCAGTGTAGACAAGCTTCAGCCTCAAGGCCCCTCTGCTCCTTCACCTATTCTGAACACCACCATCCATCAGCCCAAGTAGATTGACTAACTTAGTTATAAGAAAAGAAAATAAATGAGATCACAGCCTCCAAGCTGATGAGGTCTGGAGGTGGAAAACACAAGAGAATTGATACTTGAGTCAATACAGAAAAACTGGATCTATTGTTTAACTCTTTCAACCAACTGTTGTTCATACTATAGCTGCATGAAAGTTTTATCCAAAATGGTTATAGCATTGTTGCTATAAAATAACATAACATAACAAATAACATAAAATGCTATGGCTATGAGCTGTGTTTTCATGTGCCATAGAAATTGTTGAGAAAAAGGTATAAATAATAGAAGGTGCCAAAGATACAATGTAGAGTCTTCTGCTTAATCATAAATGTAATATGTTAAAATTGAATAGAATGGAAATATTAACACTTTCAATAATAATTCTACCTTTTTAAGTTTTTCATATTGTTCTGATACTTTCTAAGAATCATGTAACACATACACTGATGTGTTAGAAGGAGGAAAATGGGCAAGCATAAGAATCTGAGCAACTTTGACAAGGGCCAAAGTGTGAAGGCTAGACGACTGGGTCAGAGCATCTTCATAACTGCAGCTCTTGTAGGGTTTCCCCAGTCTGTAGTGATCGGTGGTCAAAAGTGGTCCAAGGAAGGAAAATCAGTAAACCGGCGACAGGGTCATAGGCGGCCAAGGCTCATTGATGCACGTGGAAAGCGAAGGCTGACCCGTGTTGTCAAATCCAACAGACAAGCTACTGTAGCTCAAATTGCTGAAAAAGTTATTGCTGGTTCTGATAGAAAGGTGCCGGAACGCACAGCACTTCAAAGTTTGTTGCATATGGGGCTGCATAGCCGCAGACCACTCAGGGTGCCCATGCTGACCCTGTTCACTGCCAAAAGCGCCTACAATGGGCACGTGAGCATAAGAACTGGAGCACGGAGCAATGGAAGAAGGTGGCCTGGTCTGATGACTCATGTTTTCTTTTACATCACGTAGATGGCCAGGTGCGTGTGCGTCACGTACCTGGAGAACACATGTCACTGGGATGCACTATGAGAAAGACAAGCCGGCGGAGGCAGTGTGATGCATTGGGTAATGTTCTGCTGTCCTGCCATTCACACGTACCACCTACCTAAGCATTGTTGCAGACCATGTACACCCTTTCATAACCACGGTATTCTCTGATGGTATTGGCCCCTTTCAGCAGCATAATGTGCCCTGCCACAAAGCAAAAATGGTTCAGGAATGCTATGAGGAACACAACAACGAGTTCAAGGTATTGACTTAGCCTCCACATCCCACAAATCTCAGCCCAATCGAGCATCTGTGGGATATGCTAGATCAACAAGTCTGATCCATGGAGGCCCACCTCACTGCCACAGGACTTAAAGGATCTGCTGCTAACGTCTTGGTGCCAGATACCACAGCACACCTTCAGAGGTCTAGTAGAGTCCATGTCTCAATGGGTCAGGGCTGTTTTGGTGGCAAAAGGGGGACCTACGCAATATAAGGCAGGTGGTCATAATGTTATGGCTTATTGGTGTATTAAAGATATCTGTAAGAGAAAACAAAACACAAGTGTATGAATCTAGTTGTACTGTATAAAAAAACACTGCCCAGATTATGCCTGTATATAATATTTATAATATGCAGTGTTAGCTTTGTTTACCATATGGTTGCTATATGATCAACAGACTGCTGAAACAACATAAATATACTGGGGAATTATGGGATTTTACAAGGTGAATACAGAGCCTGCCTTTTAAAGGCTGAATACTCTCATTACTTCCTATTGAAAATATAATTTGTCTTCAGCATCGAATAATCTCAGATGACTACAATTTCTACAAAAAAAAAAGTGCCATCATTATTTCACCCTTTGAAGAAAAATAATACATAAAGGATACATGTTAATTTTGTTTTTCTTAATGCTGTGTAATATATAACAAATAAAGGTTGTGTCTTTCTTCTTTTGGAGGATTATATAATAAAAAAAAGTTTAAGCACAAATACACAATATTTAATAAACATTTACTAAATTTTCTTAAACTTTTTTCCCCTTAAACTTAAACAAGCATTGTTGTTAACATAGTATTGTTTTTTATTGTGTTAATTGTTTTTGGTTGCCTTAAAACAACAGCTGCTTGTAAAATCTGTAAAGTCGAGGAATCGGGAGTGTAGGCTTAGGCCAACAGTGTCACAATAAAATGTAATTTCTAAACTATACTGTATACAGTGTGGCCACTGTGGGACATAAGTAACAGATCTGTGCAAGAAGAAAAATACATGTCCATACCTATGGACCACCATAGAGGAGTACCTTCCACATGTTAATAATTGAATATTAGGTGTGAGGGTAGTTGGGAGGCGCTGCCTTAGGTCAGGCATAGAGTGGTACTCCTCATAAATATTTGCATAGAAAAAAATTACATATATTTACATATAAAGAGAGGAGTCATATGCAAATAACCAACAACACAACTTTACGATTGTCATCCTATATTTTATTGAAGCGATCAGTGAAAGTGAGTTTAACTTGTAATTTCCTTTTACAAGATAAAATATTCTCATTACAAAGGATTGCTTATATAATAAAGAAATTGAGATGAACACTGATCTTTCCTAAGAATAGAAAATTAAACCCAAGCAAGTCATCAGTTTAGACACATGCAGTGATTCATTTGAAAACTGTAATAGAAACCACTTACGCATGCATAGCGAATTTATGAAGAACATGGTAACTTTTCATTCTTAATAAAGGCATCGAGCTTTACTGCTGAACATGTGAGGCTGAACTAAGTACATGCTGACTGCACCTTTCACGTGTTTGGCTAGCCAGTAAAGGTTCTGTGGCATTAAAATGATGATTCAATTATATTTTATGATGTTGTATTATGATTTTTTTTAGACAGTGAGAAGGGGAGAGGGGGTAGAGTGAGAAAAGAGGGTAGTAAGAATATTGAAATAAAGTCAAAGACAGAATGCAAAGATGGCACGGGCAGGGTGTTTATGAGACAAAGATGGCACAGGGTGTGCGGTTTGGGGGACAAAGATTGCAAATCCTATGTGTGTTATCTGCATGCTGGTCAGGTTCTATGTGGGCAGTGTGGATGCCAGGACTGGCTTTGGGGTGTGCAACATGTGATCTATGCCTGAAATTTAGGGAGTTTTATTTAGCAGAGATTTTGTGTGAATTCCAATTGATCTATACCTGCAAAGCTGTTTTGTGTTATTCTGTTGATCTATATCTGCTATGCTATGTTTCCATACATTATTTATGTATTCCTGCAAATGTGTTTGTCTTATTCTTTTATTTTTTGGAGGGGGTAGGTAGGAGGTTGGTTCCAGTGTATAAAAAAAAAGAGGTGAAAAAATGTACCCAAACAAAATGTCTACCTCTGCAGTGTGGCGGTTTTCTGAGAAAGAAAAGCAGTTTTCCTTTTTGTTTAAGGAATATAATATTTTTTCAAATATTTACTTTCTCAACCATTTGCTCCTCTGCCGGCACACCAAGAGACTTGAAGGTTTTACTTTGGCACACCACTACCAAAAGGTTGCCTACCCCTGGTATAGTATAGTTAAGCAAGCTGTAAAAACACAGATGGTGCCCACAAATGGCAAATCTTTTGTTATAGTGAACAAAATTATGTTCTTTGTCATGCATTTCTAATGCATTTGGAATTGGCTTTGCAAGGGGCTGCGGAATGGTGATAGTGATGCTCGGCTGCATAAAGATTGCTATGTAAATTTTAGACAAATAAATGTGTATTAACCTCTTATAGGAAATATTTTAGGCTGAAGTCAACCACTTGCAGTCATTGGAGTACTACTGTTGAAACGATGGGTGAGCAATGTGTACCTAACACAGCTTGATGAAGTACATCATTCCTATGGAGCATTTTGCCACTTGTTTATCACAAAGCTTATTTTTGCCTACATATAGATAAGGAAATACCTTTGGAATACCTCCTAGGAACACAGGGTACTATTTAGACTACATATAGCGGCAGAAATATCCAGTTGCATTTGTTGTGGTTTTGCTTTATTTTTATCTAGATTCAGCAAGTGCTTTGATTAGGAAACTATATACATCTTTTCAGGGTGGGACAGTTTAAGCTATTCAGATATCTAGTTTATGGTAAACTGTACATCCCATAACATGGGGTCTTATGTGACATTTGTCAAAACACCAAAATGTAAAGAGCTTCTCAATCAAGCAATGCGCTCAATCTTCTAATTTAGATTTCTTTTCAATATCATAAAACACTCATTTCATACAGGCTCTTCCCTTTTTGTATTCTAGCATCCCATACTACATACTTTTAGCATTCCTTCTAGAAAGAGGTATGAATTAAAGCAGGATACCATGTGGACAGGGCAGGTACAGAGCACGAGCAGAGGATCTTTGATGGGTGTTAAAGACATTCATGATACCATATTTGCAATTTTGTTAGCAGCTAAAAATATGGAAGAAAGCCATTTTGCCACTTCTACAAGTAACATGAGAATTATCACAGTTTCTTAAATCCCAGCATTTTATATTGCAAATCTAGCATGGCTTTAGAATAAAATGTATTCATGTAAACAGCAGGTAAACACACATTCATTCAACGGTTTCATTTAACTATCAAAAATTTGTAAGAAAAACACTCTATACAGGATTCCGCCCACTGGCACCTCAGAATTAGTCATATCTTTTATACCATTATTTTACTTTTTTTTTCCATAGCTCACACGCCACATTTCTTCATTTTGGAAATAGTTTTCTTTTGTGGGCGAGAGATAAGTGGAACAGCCTTGCAGCAGAAATGGTAATGGCAGCTAATACCGTGAAGGAATTTAAACATGCATGGTATAGGCATAAAGCTATCCAGAATCCAATATGAGACCAAGGACTGATTAAGGTCTGAGTCTTTACAGCACATAAAAAAAGGGCAGACTATACTGCCTGAATGGGTTCTTTTCTGCCATCAAATTCTATGCTTCTATGTAACATTTTACTGTCATGTAGACTCACATTGCTCCCTAGAACAGTCTGTGAATAACATCCAACATGAAATTCAACCATTATCACGCATCGGCCAAAGAATGATGGTGGAGTGACCAAGAAATGGAGTGGCTAAAGATGAAGCCATAAAGACATTTTATGGAAAGCTGCCATTAGTGTTTCCACATACTGACCTGTGAGCGCATTTACATTCCTTCCCCACGGGGTATTTGTCTTGCGGATCATGTCAGAGCACTGTGGTAGACTATGATGTGCTTTGTTTTGTTGTTTTCTGATAGGAGACTCTCATTGAGTCTGTCTTCACAATTCTTTGGTTAATTTAGTAAAAATAAACTGTAGAAATATTCCATTATAGTGCCTAACATTTAAAAAGTGAACTGAGGAGTTTTCAGTCTATTTTGAATATTGAAAGCCAGCTATTCTGCCCAATGGTAATTGTGAAGGTCTGGCAATTGAACTACCTTTTTGTGAGTCCTTGGAAAATTGTTTTACAACTCAGTTTAATCAAACCAAATGTGCGCTGCATACAAAGAGGACTTGGCATGAAAAATTCTGTTTGCTAAAATACAAAAAAGAGCAAGGAAAGTGACTAAACCTTGTACGAATAGAAGGCGCTTTATGTGTAATTTCTGCTGAGTGTTTGCTGCTAATTTCTTTTAATTAACTATCCTCATTAACTTTGTTTTTGTTCAGCTGCTAAATCATGTAATATATTCTATAATGGTCTGCATGCTGCAATAATTTGTCCACATTTCAGGAAAATGTTAACTAATCAGCAACAAATAGACCATTTCCTGGAAAATCACCAGGTATCTTATTTTTACCAGTTAACCCTTATATTCCTTGAATGCTGATTCATTGAAAGAAATTTTTTTTTACAAAAAAAACATCAACTTTATTAAAAATATATCCGAGCCATGCAATGTAGTGATTCTATTCCTCGACTACATGGTCTATGTGTAAGAGCTGTGGGTGCTAGGGCAAGGCCTGTGTGTACACTGTGGGTGCTAGGGCAAGTCCTATGGGAGCACTGTGGGTGCTGGCACTGTCAATCAGGCTAGCAGGATATGTGTATGATGTACTCAATTGACTCCTCCCCAAGTGCGGGACACAAATGGGCAGGAAACAAGGGGTGGGGCCAAAGGATAGAAAAACTAGGTTTTGCCTAAGGGGAAAAAATCCTTGCACCAGCCTTGAGTTTTCAAAGCAACTTTAGTTATAAAATCTGATGAAATGGGATGAAGTATGTAACCATGCCGAAGATTGTTAGATAATGTTGCTACATAAAATTCATGCAGACGACTGGTTGATTTGTAATACTTCAACATGACTTGCAGCTTAAATCCCTCACACGGTAACCAATTTTTGAAAACTCTAGAAAGACTTACATGGAATTACCATAATGTCAGGGGCTGGGTCCATACAGACAACTAATGACCCAGCGCACCCATTGATGGAATTCAGGAGATAATGCGTGGTAGCGGAGTCAGACAAGGCCTGGTGCAGGGTGACTGCACTCTCCAGGGTGTAGAGCACCTAGGTTTATGCGGCCACATCCCAGGGCCCTGACATAGCAGCGGATGATGTCCAGTTTAAAACAAAACTTGGTAATATCCTGCAGGCACCCATGGAGCAGGCATGAGACATAGCTCAACACAGAAATGTGCAGGATGCTGCAGGCTGGCAGTAAGGAAGCTAAGCAGAGTAACAGCAGAAACATAGCAAGCAAGGGGGACAGAGCAAGAAACAGGGAG